>PQXH01000334.1:0-24782 GCA_004786125.1 Botrytis tulipae
CATACAAAAAATGTCCGAGCTTACGTTTTACCAGGTAAAACACGCCTCGCATAAGAGGTAGGACAATATTAGTCACCCGGGACCACTTCAGGGTTGCTAAGGATATAGGTTATATGTAAGAGTTATCGAATATATTCATCGTACACCGTGATAAAATCCCTGCAAATTTTATATTTTTCTATATAAACTAAAATATTATATAATTATTACACTTATTAATATTCTATTAAAAAAAACTTTCAAATAAATAATCTGAGTTATTATCTATATATAAAATTTTCTAATTTATTTTTAAAGTTTTTTATAAAAAAGTTATATAAGCTTTTAATTGAAAAAATTTAGAATTTTCAATTCGTAATGTTTTTTCTATACAAAATAAGCAGACTTTTTGAATTTTTTCGAATTTTTAACGTTAATTCTTCAAAAGTATTATTATAAAAGTATTTAAAAATAAATAATGTTTTTTTTAAATGATTTGAATGATTTCTAATATAAATATAATAAAGTTTTCAATTTAATAATATTGATTGATTAATAAACCAAAGTATGAGAACTTGAATAATTGAATATTTTAGTTGTAAAAGTATTATATATATAATAAGCCAGGGCCTAATCTAATCTCTTACTTTAAGAAACTAGAAATAGTAAATCTTAAATTTAAAAACTATAGATTTGATTTATAAGAAATCTATAATTTATAATTTATAATAAAAAGAAAGATTGTAAGTCTATAATATTAAAACTATAGGAAAGGAAGATATAAGGATTTGAGTATACTCTAGATTGATTAGGGTATATGATTAGTTTTAATTAGAATTTTAATATAATATTATATAACCTTTTATTCATTCCCCGGTACCTTCTCGGCTTACTCCTTACTACTGAACCCTGACAGATTTATATCTCCTGTATCGAACATGTTTGAAAGCCAGGGTTGTTTCGAGTTTCTAGCTCGTGGAGCTTAGTGGAGTTAAAGTTGTCAACCCATTTAATCAACATACGAGAGCAGTGTTCTGTGTGCTCCAACTTTGACTCGCTTAACGAGGATGTAATCACAAGATTTTGGTGAGAACCAGTAGTGAACCTGATAAAATGCTTAGATAGGTATATAAAGTTAGGCGAGAAACATCTCTGACTGACCTATGCAAACGTTGCCAGACTATAGCACAGTGTACAACGTGCTCTCGAATAGTTGTATAGTACATTTCGAAGCCAAGGTCTAATGGGTCTATTTTTCCGGACCTATTCTTGTTCTGAAAATATTCCCATGGGCCATGGTCGTTGTACTCTTGAAGAGATGTAGAGTCAAGACATTCCCGAGGAACCCAACTGACAGCCAGAGGATCATAAACACAGTCATTTTGCTGTGCATCAGCGGTTGTATTGCCGCAGGTGAATGTTCGAGACTTGAGTAATGGCTGTTTATCCTGGTACTGGAATGTGCTGTAGATAACGACAATTGAGATAGAAAAGAGACAAAATAGGGCAACGGTGTCGAGGGCGCGTCTTATATATTGACGTTTGTTCGGAGAAAATTGTGCTTCACTTTCCGAAGACCTTCGCAGAAGAGATACGGCGGACTGGTCAACTGACTCATCAGTATCCTCCGATACAGTTCGAAGGGACATAACTTCGAAACGGTATAAGCTATTTGAGTAATGAGGTTCTCTACACTTAAAGCATTTCAAAAGAAAGCAAGAGTTGGCTCGGCATACCTTGAATACGAGCTGAAGACTTAAAGTCTTGCAAACAAACAGCACAGCGCCTTAAAGGCCGAAGGCTATACAGAAGAGTAGATGAAAAGTTGCGAGAGGCGGTCAGAAGTAGAGGGCGATTGGGTAGAAGTGGAGAGGCTGAGTGTGAAACGAGATTTCAGAGCCAGTAGCGGTATGGCAGATGGTTTATCAGTAGAAAAGCCTCTAGCAGTCGGTCAGAAGGTAGCGGTGGTTAATTGTAAAATCTGTTGTGATATTAATCCGATAGCCTCACTTTAATTATATACGACCTTTGAACAGAAACGTTCCGGGCTAGGAACAACATGGTTTGCATCATTTATATGATCATAGAAGATTTGAAAGAAAAAAGATACCAGGATGTATCATTCGTTGGCTCGTATTCTTGCTTAGATCACTTAATTTAAGGTTTGAACCACGCCCCCCCTCCCCCAAGATAATCGATTGTTGATTGATATCAAGAGAACTCATATAAAACATTAAGACGATATCAAAGGCATTGATAGCATAATAGTAATTGCCTTAAGTGCTAGATAGATGAATTAATCAATTGCTTTCATACCATACAATCTATTACACTAACAATGTGGTAAACTGAAACTTGTTAAAATCAAGATAGGTCAGGTTTCTAATCCTGACTATATTCGAAAGTGGATCAAATACAACATTTGAAGCTGGATACTCGTGCGTCCAGAAAGTATGCAACTCCGGTGCTATCAAAACCAGGTTAGTCCTCTTGTAGTTTACCATCTTGTGGTATGTGCATCTAGCGTCGGAGTTGCATACTTTCTGGCCGCACGAGTAAGTGCTCTATTAATTGAGCTGTATTGAGTAAGCCCGTTCTTGAAGCTCCAGCCCTAATGAATCTTATTAATGAACTGTTGAAGTTATATTATAATTGAGAAAAGTTGAAGGGGTGAGCGGTTCCGGGGTGGTGGTGGAAATAGCCCGTGCGTTCAGGCGATGCACCATCTTGGTTACTATATTGAGCTCTAGTTTCTCGGACAGAAAACTCTATGATATCGCGCACTTGTTCACTCAGCCAACTCTGGAATTTAAGTTTTAAGCCTCCCCGTTAGCCGACAGAAATAAGGTGGGGCCTAAAGGTGGTGCTTCCCATAGATTAGTCAATAAAATGGAGTATAAAAGATCATCTCTTTTAATACCTTTTCCAGATTAATACAACGCTCTATTACTCATGCAACCTGTCTTCTCCGACGACTCTTGCATACTGTGGAATCTGTACTCTGTTGTAGAAAATGAAGTTCTACTGAAATCTACTCAAAGCTTACTCTAACAATGAACCCTAGGTAAGATTGTAAAGTTTGACCCTTAGCCCTAGCTCAGATGAACTCCAATTGACGGGGTAGGTTTGAATTATCAAAAAGCTTGTATGATCCTCAAATAGACTTCCTGGTGAATCACGTTGGTCGACACAGAAGTTTTTCATCCCCGGTGCTATAGTCCATATGATAATTATATATACAGGTACTCAGTAAAGCTGAACGAGTATTTGATGAGATCGGTCTCCTGTCGAATAACAATCGAGAGGAGGGAGTGCTACAAAGGCAGCTCCTTCCCAAATTCCCGAACCGCTGCCACAAAACCTTCAATCCAAGTCAAATGGGGCGAGTGACCACTTGGGCATCTAATAATAGTTATGCTTACTCCAGGTCGAGAGTTTTGGAGCGCAATCATGCCTTCCTGATAAACTGTAGGCAAGGCTAAGTCGTTCTCCGTGATGAGATATGTACAAGGCAAAGCAGTATATGCATCGTTATGCAAATTTGTTTTCAATATCGGAGATGCCGTCAATGTCGATTCGTATTTCTTAGCCTGAGCTTCGTCTAGCCCGTCAAAGAAGTACTTGGCAATCTCGACTGTAGAAGCAACGCCATTCATTCCATGAGCCTGACAATGGATCGTTAGCAATGCTTATATGTCTGAAGAGATTGCCATCGGGTGTTGGGTGAGCAAAACTTACATGAAACTTGCAGTAGGCTGGAACCACAGGAGAACTTCCATCTTTTGGCTGAAAGAAACCATTCACAGAATCACCCACAGGGATCAAGAATGCACAAGCATAGAAAATTCCAATGATACCGCCAGAAAGACCACGCTTCTTTCGAACGTTAGCTTGCAATTATGGGATAGCACAGGCTGTCGCCGTGAAACCGCCAGAGGAGTGACCAATAACAATGACGTTCTTTTCGCCTTTTACAATGAGATCCTGAAGCAGTTCATTGATGATTACCAAATCGTCCGATGGCTGTGGGTATCCACCGGTAGGAATATCTCCATCATAATCTGGGTTTGTAACGTCTTCTACATTCAATTTCGTCAAGTCTGATGAGGGCAGCTGTGGGCAATATGACTCAATGCCAGCGGCCTTCAAAGCATCTTGAAAGGGTCGATATGGCTCTGGCGTATGGTAAGATCCATGGCATATGACAACCACAAATGATGAAGACATTTCTAATAGATAGAATGAGGTAGTTAGCTAAGGCTGAAGAAAGTAGATGAAGATGTTGAACGAATGTTATTTGGGAGGGGGATGGGTCTACCTTCTGGATAGACAGCTTTAGGCCTTGGGGTCCCTAACAGTTATACAGAGGTACATCTTTACATAAGGGTATATTGCATATGCATACTAAGCCAAATATTGCTATGAGCCATGAGCCAGTATCACCTCCAGTTCTAGTCTTGTGTGTGCATTTACCCTTGAGGCATTCGGTCACATGATATAAGAAATCTTCGCCAGGAGGTCCTCGAGCTCACCTCTACCAGCCAATAGAAAAGGGATCAGAAGTAGGTCTGCGTAAGCTCTAGACTACCCACCTCCGACTTTAGTGGAATCTGGCCCCTCCCCCATTCACGTTCCATTGTACGATGTGTGCTTACGGCAGAGCTTCACACTTATTGTATTCAAGTAGTACTAACATTCATTGTCTGATAAAATATGAAGCAGAATTAACTGCAAAATTACATCCGATGAGGTTGCTATGGACGAGTATCGATTTGCATCATTGGTGCATATAATCAGGATATATTTGCTGAATGCAAAGACAAGAAATTCCCAGAATTATACAAATACAATAGGATACGTGACGTGATTTTGATGAGAGGGAGTTGCGATAATCGCTACCGACAGTTTGGTTTCAGTGTGATTTTCTCAACGTATTCATGTAACTCTCTAGGGTAGCCACCTAGCATGTATGGATTTCACAAACGTTTGCTAGGAATTAGATCTGTTTTAGTAATGGACTGTGCCAGACTTCCGTTTCGTTGACTTTACGGGTATTGCGGGTATCATGGGTATCATGGGTATCATGCATATTCTGAACGCAATTGGCTGTATAGGTAGATATGAGATTCAAGCACTGATTTATCGTATTGCTCCATGAATACAAAATTAACTGTGTGGGACTTAAATAACTTTTGTTGGCGAAGAAGTTACATTTTTCCTGTTGTAGGCGGATAATGCGGACGTCGCGGGAGTCGTATATCTCACCTCCAACTCCCACGTCCCTGAGACTTGTTCCATCTACACACACCTGCCAGCAGAAAGATTTCATTGAAAATGACCAATGATATTTTGCATGATGAAGACCACATACAATCCAGGTCTATCGGCGTCATCACCTGCAGCACGCGTCCTTCCCGCATCGGCCATTTAATCGCTCAACATGTCATCGTCGAACTTGGCTCTCACCTCTCAAAACTCGGCAGAAATGATCTTCATCTGTCTCCCATTGACATGATCTCGCATCCGCTACCACTTCTCGATGAGCCGGGCATACCTTCTAAATATCCAGCAGCAAACCCAACTCCACATTACACCGAGGCACATACTCGTGATTGGTCACTCGAAATTCTCAAACATAGTGCCTTCATCTTTGTCATTCCTCAGTACAACTGGGGCTATCCGGCTGTAATCAAGAACGCTATGGACTATCTCTATCATGAGTGGGCTGGAAAGCCCGTGTTTGTCGTGAGTTATGGAGGACATGGTGGAGGCAAGGCCGCAGCGCAGCTCGTTCAAGTATGTCAGGGGCTTAGAATGAAACCATTATCTCAAACTGTGGGATATCGGATTGATCTCGTGGAATCTTCTCAACTCTTGGAATCAGGTAAATTTTCGTCAGAACGACTACAAATTTGGAAATCTGACAATGTCGAAGATGAATTGCAAGCAAGATTTTTGGACCTTGTTGAATCGATGAAATAGCTTTACATGCATCAATTTGTCTTCGCAAAGATCTGGGATATAGATGCACACTACGCAGTATTCAAATTTAGAAGAGAAAAAATTGTATTTTGCTTTTGTAGATCGCTTTCAAGATCTTGTAATGCAGAATCGTTGCAGTTTCAACTTAGCTTGGCCTTGAGAATGCCACTGTGTGAAAGCATCGCATTGAAAACTGTAGAGATCGAATAGCTTCAATTGTGTGAACTAAGAAGAGAGTAGAGAGTCAAGCTACATTAATGCCCTCCTTAGCCTCTTGTCACGTACACCCTTGATTGAAGATATTGGAGGTTATATATTATAATAATAAGAATGATTATTATTATAATAATAGTGGAAGATCCAGTCAGTTTAAGCTTAGGAACAAATCGAATATATATAATAAAAGTTGAATTGAAGTCAATTTATAAGAGCTAGACTGAATTGAAATGAAATTGCTTACTTTTTCTCTGGGTTTTCTTTGAAGAATATTCTAGGTTTATATAGTTTATAATAAAATTCTAGTATATTCCATACTTATAAATAAAATCAATTTAAATTATATCTTATAGAACTGTATTATATCATAAAAAGAAAATATACCAATCAAAATAGTTCATTTTATCAACAGATTTCCATAGGCTTCTATATACTTCTATTCCATTAAAAATCAATTTAATAAGAGATACTATTCTATAACTATATGATAATATAATTTTATAATATAAAATTATATTATATATATATTAATTATCAAGATATCTTTTAATTAGTAAGATATTAATAAGTAATTTAATAGACTTATTATAGATTTTCACATACCCCCTTAATAAATATATTAAATTAATTTTATTATATATCTTAATTTAAATTAATCTAATTTATAAATTCATTCAATTTAGTATGAACTAATAACTTAATAAAACCATTAGTTTTTTAATTATTAGTAGATATATAAGTTAAATCTAAATCCCTCGATTTAATAATATTTTTAATATAATAAAATTTGATTACTATATACTTATTTCTTTTATAAAATATAAGGTTTTTAGTAAGTACTAATATAACCTGATTATTTGTATATAAAGGGAATTCATTTTATTTATATAAATTAAACTTTAATAAGAACTTTTTAATATAAATAATCTTTTTAGTAACTAGATTTATAGTAATAAATTCTAATTCGGCTGTAGAAAAAACTATAACAGATTATAGTTTAGATTTCCAGCTAATTAATCCATTTTCTAATATAAATATGTATCCACTAATAGATTTATATGTATTTATCTCTCCCCTATAATCAGTATTGCAAAAGTCTTAAATATAAGAATTATTTATTTTGTTATAATTTATTCCCTTATTTATAATTCCTTTTAGATATCTTAAAACTTTTTTAATAGTTTGAATATACTTTATACTAAAATTAAACAAAAAACTAATTAATTTAAATATTAAAAAAATAATATCTAATCTAGTTTCAAAAGCTAAATATAATAAAAAGCCTATAATCTTTTGATATAACTTAATATTATCATTATTAACTTTCTTTTTATTATAAATTAGCTTTATTTTAGAATTTATTAAAATGAAAATAAAATTGGAATTCAATATATTGAATCTAGCTAATACCTTTTTAATATATTCTGATTAATATAACTTTAATATATTACTAATTCTTTTAATTTAAATATCTAGATAATTCTTTATAAAACCTAGATCCTTGAAGTCGAAATATTCTTTTAAATTATTAATAAATTCATTAATAATCTTTTGATTTAAAACTATTATAGTAATATCATTAACATATACATTTAAAATCACATTCTTATTTTTATTAATAAAAATATATTTTTTGAAAATTAGATTTATAAAACCTAATTTATTTAATATATCTTTTAAAATATAATATCATATTCTAACTAATTATTTTAGATTATATAAAGCTTTATTTAGCTTTAAAGCTTTATTCTTTAATTTATTAAATTTTTTTAATAAATTTAATAATAGTAGTATATTAATATTACCTTATATAAATACTAATATTATATCAATTTTATGAATTAACTAATTATTTTGAAAAGTTAATATAAATAAAAGCTTTTAAATCATTAATTTAACTATCGATATGTCAGGGTACAGGTAAAGACTTATATTGTACCATAAGGGTTCTAAGAGCTATAGAAGAATGAGGGCTTTTTATAGGAAATAGAGTATATTAAGGGTATGCTAATGATTTGTATTTGAGATATAAAGGTAATGTAATTGGCATTGTAATAGTACCCTCTTTTTAGAACTTACTTATTTCAAGCAAACTAAGATATAGATTAACTTTATTATTTTTTAGTAAAGTTATAGGAAATTAATCTATCAGACTAGCTTATTATTATATTTAAATTTAATGAATAATAAAATTAATTAAATAAAAACCCAAAATCTTTTGAAATAATATTAGAAAACTTTAGTTTCTATTATAAAATTAAAGCAAACTATTTTTAAGGTAGTAATTAATTAACAAATCTTTTTCAATTTATTTAATTTTTATTTAAAAATTATTTTTAATGTAATAATATCTAAGGTAATAGATTTTTTGAATTTAATTTATATGAGTGAATTTGGTTTATTTGGATTTATTAGGTAAAATATAATAATTTTTTTTTTTTGATTTTGGAGATTCTTTATTGGTTATTATAATAATAAATAATATTTTTTTTTAATTTAATAATGAAAATTGTTTTTATTATGGTAATTAAGGATTTTTTTAAATTTTTATTATTCGATTTTTTTGTATATTTTATTATCTCTTTTAAGGATTTAATTTTAATTTCTATAAAATTTATTAATATTAATAATATCTTAATTTGATAATTCTAGTGAGTAATAGAATGGTTGAAGTAGTGAGTTATGGAATACTAAAAAGATCTTAAAATTTATTAGGAGTTGAAGTAGGTAGGCTTATTTGTAAATCTTAAGAATTTTGTAAGGACTATTTTATTTATTATTATTCTTTTTTATTAGGTAATTAGTTTTTATATTCTTTATATTTATTTATATTTTATTATTCTTTTTATAAAGAGAGATATTAATATGAATTTTATTAATATAATTTTTATATTTCTAAATCAATTAAATTGTAAATACTTTTAATTTAGTTAAGATGAAATTAAATTTATTTGTAATCTTGTTGATTTTAAGAAATTTCTATTTTTTTTGATATAATAGGTTTGATGGGATAAGTGTAAATAGCTTAATATTTAGATATAGATAAAAACTATAGTTAATAAAGAATGGGGATATACTAGTGATTTTTGATATAGTATTATTTAATATGAATTTTGTAAATAGGAATTAATTAAATTAATTATTTTAATAAAAGTTTATAAAGGTATGAAGGTATTGTTTGATTATAGTATTTATTTTTTTTATTTGATTATTAGATTTGAGATGAAATGAGGAAAATTGTTTCAAAGTGATTGATAAGTATTCGGATAAATATTTCTAAAATTTGAAGATGAATTACAAGTTTTTATTGAATATAATATTATTAGATATATTATATAAATAATAAATTTTTTTAATAAATCGATCTATAAGTTTCTTTATAGATAGCTCTATAATTGATATAAAATACTCTATTTTGATAAGATAATAGATAATTATAATAATATATTAATATTTCTTTTTATAATATTTATTAATTAATAGCAATATAATGTAGTTGATGAAGATATTGGATTAAGAGTGAAATAGTATTAATAGGGATTTAAGGAATCTAAATATAGCAAAATAGAAAGCTTTTATTTGGAAATAGAATTGATAGGTTTATATAAATATTTTGATTTCCCTTAATATATTAGACTATTAGTATATATAAAAAACAAAATCAATAGTTTTAATATGATTGGAATGATTAGTTAAACTAATTGAATATATTCGGTATATAATTTGTATATAAAGCTTAGTGAAAAAAGGAATAAAAAAATGATTATGATAAAAGATTTTATTATTTATTAATTTATAGTTTTATAAGATTATTCAAAGATTTTTTTGAATATTTAATAACTAATAATGAGCAAAGAGATTTCAAAGTATTATATATATAATAATAACTAATTTGAAAGATTTGTATGCTATATTAATAAAATTATTAATTAATTTATTGGTGTTGAGGATGATTATACTTATTAGGGCTATAATTAGGTTTAGATTACTATTTGCTTATTATATAATATCTTTAAATATAGTAATATTAAATACTTATTTTAAAAAAATCATTTATAAATAGTTTTTAATTTAATTATTATTAGGATTAATATATATTAAATAGTCTTTTGCTTTGTAGTTCAAAGTATTAAAATAAATAACTTTATAATCGAAGTGATATATAATACGAAAATTGAATTCTAATAAGAATTTAATTTATCTAATTTATTATTAATTTAGTATTTTTATTAATATAAAGTATTTAAGGTTTTTATAGTTAATAATAATTTTGAATAATTTTTAAATATTATATAATTCTAATCTCTATTCCTTTAGTAATTTTATAATAGTAAGAAGTTTTTTATTATAGATTTTATAATTATATTTAATAATATTATATTTTGATAAAAAATATACTATTGAGTATAGATATTCTTTATTATTATATTATAAAAGGATGCTATTTGCAGTTTAATCAGAAATATTGGTTTTGACGATTATATGGTGATAGTAATCAAATATAGTAAGAACTAAGGTAAAGAAAAAAATATTCTTTAATATTATAAAAATATCTTTTTATTTAAAGATTCAATTTTATATCATTTTCTTTTTTAAAAGGTAATTAAAGGATTCTATAATCTTTGAGAAATTGTAAATAAAATATTAATAAAAGTTAATAAATTTAAGAAAATATTAAAGATCTTTGAATTTAATTAGTAATTTTTAATTAAGTATAGTATTAACTTTCTTTAAATCTATTTTTATTCCTTTTAATATAATAATCAAATCGAGATACTTAATCCTTTTCATTTTAAATTCATATTTATTAATATCAATTTATAATCTAGTATTAATTAATTATTAAACAATTTTGCGAATATATTTCCTATAATCTATAATATTCTCAAAATAGATTAAAATATTATTTAAATATATTATACAAATTCTGTTTAAAAGATTAAAGAGAATATAATTAATATAATTTTGAAATAAGATTAATGTATTATAGAATTTAAAGAATATTATTAATAATTTAAATAAATTGAAATAAATAATAAAAACAATTTTTTATTTATAGCCTTCCGTGATTTATAATTTATTAAAAGTGATAATAATATTAAACTTAATATAGATTTTAGTATAATATAGGATATTAAGAGTTTTTTTAATTAATAATAAAGAATATTGATTTTTAATAATAATATTATTTAGTTTTTAATAGTTTTAATAGATTCAAACTTTTCCCCTAAATTTAACAACTAAAAGGAATAAAGCGGCTAATTGGGAGTAAAACTTTTAAATAAAGCTCTTGCTTAGATTATTGTTAAGTCATTTATAAACAATTTAAAGCTTAATTGGGGATATTGAATAGCCTTTGTTATATAATAGCTTTATACCTGATATAATTTTAATCTTGTAATCCTAGAAGTATTATAATAAAAGTTTATTAGTAAGGGAGGGTAGAAATTCTGAATATAAATTACAAAGCTAGGGAAATAGTTTATTTTGGATTTTTATTACAAAAGAAATAGATCAATTTATTTTTTTTATAAATTTATTAATATTATTATTTATTAAACTTTATTATAATTGAATAATATCCTTTATTATTATATAATAATAATTTACAAGTTTTATTCAATTTATTTTAGAATATTTTAATAATATAAATATTTTGACTTTTACAGAATTAAAAAAAGTTATTAATTATAAAAAACTTTATATTCTATATTTTAGATTAAATACTTTATAGAATATTAAATAATTTATCTAAAGGATTTGGTGATAGTAGTATATATAATAGGAATAGGAAATTTTGATTTTAAAATGATTTTCTGTATATCCTAGAATTAATAACTATTTGAGTTGAGATTGATTTTAGGATTAATTGGTTTAGGATTATTTTAGCTTGGATATCCGTTTTATTATTAATATAATAAATGTAATACAAGCTTAATTTAAATAAAGCTTTGATATTAATAATATTAAGATTTCTCTAAATATTTAGAATTTCAATAGATTTGAAAATTGAGGATTGATTTTGGAATGGTAATAAAATATTTTTAAAATTTTTATTAATAATTTCTTTTATAAAAACTAATTTTGGAATAAACTTTTATAAAGGTGATTTAAAATTAATTAATATAACTTTATTATTTTTTAGTAAAATTATTTTATAGTTATTAATAATATTAGAGATAGTGATTATTATAAAATTAATAAGATAATAATATCTTGAGTAATATATAGATATAAACTTTAGTATTATTACTAATTAATTAATTATAGGGTTATAATATTAGAGCTATAGAAAACCAAGAATTATAGAGTTTATAGTAAATAAAATAATAATATAAAATAAACCGATTTCTTTATAAATATTGATTTATATATCTAGAAATATATAATAAAAAAGAATATCAAAAAGCTTTTTATTAATTAAAAGTAAGTAATAAATATAAGAGAATAATTATATAAATATTCGAAACTTGGAAATAACTTTTCTGTTAATAAAGCTATAGCTAGTAGTTTTACTATCTATAAAACTAATAAATAAAATGATTATATTAGGTATAAAAGAGATTTTTATTGAAATTTTAAGAGATTTGCTATTTATTGATTTAAAATATAAAAAATCTTTAAATATAATTAATCTTTTAATTTATAAAGATAAATTTCCTATAAAAAATCTTAATTTGTGATTATAAATTGAGATTAATCTTTTAATATATTAAACTAAAGAATTAAGTTTTTATTTTCCTTCAAATAAATAGATCTCTTAATATACCTTCCTATATCAAGCTTTTAAATAAGATTAAAAAGAATTAATGAAGTATAATATAATAATATAATTAAAAAATAATTAATGAATAAAAATAGATTTTAATATAAAAAGTTGATGGTGTTATAATAAAATTTGGGGCTTTGATATTAACTAATTATGAGAAAATAGTTGATATAAAAGGAATATCTTATATTAGTATTAGTATTATATTTTATATCATTAACTTATTTTTTATTATAATTATTTTTAATATAACCAGATTTCTTGTAATAAAGGCAGAGGTTAAAATTAAGATATTACTCCTAAATATAATAAAATAAAGAATATTAATCTTATTGAATAGCATTTAGTTATATAGGATTGCTAAATAGATTAGATATAAAAAAAGCTATAATTAAAATCTACTTTTTATTATAAAGTTTTAACTAATTATAATTAAAATTAATACTTTAGTTTTTATATTGGTTATTGAGATAAATCTTTTCTTTTAAATTATTATAAATATCTTGCTATTAGATTATCTATATATTAATATTAGTAATAAAAGGTTTATTAGAATAATTAATTAAAGTATCGATTAGTTTTTATAAAATCTTGAATTTGAGATTAGTAATTTATTGTTTAATAGTTTTTTTACATTTAATAATAAACTATTTAAATTTAATAATAAAATTACTAAACAAAGTTTTCCTTATTTTATACTTATTGTAATTTATAAAGACTTTTTATAAAAAATCAAGGGTTTAATATTACTTATTCAATTTATATCAGATATCTACTATAATATATTATCTAAAAAATTAAAAATTAAAGTTATACAGATTATCCATAATTACATCAAAGTGTATTTGATTATTTATATAAATAGAGTTAGAGAGTAAATTGGTAAGAAATATAATTTTTTGGAATTTTAATTTATTTTTATAATTTGTAGTTAAATAATAATTAACTATATTATAAAATACTATATATTAATTCTAATACTTTATAATATTCTATTTATTATTATTAAATTTCTTAGAGGTAGTAAAATATCTTTAATGATATGGGGCTTATAGATTATTACAAATAATAATTTTTAATATTTCAATTATATTTTTTAATTCAATAATCTTTAATTAAGTATTAATGGTTTGAGTTTGTATTGTAACGATTTGATTTTTTAGTAAATTTGTGATTAATTCGATTGAAGTAAATATAACTTGGGTAACTATGAAATATATAATATTTAAATTATTGAATAAATTTATAAATAAGAAAATATCAATTTCAACGAAGTTGAGGATATGGTTTAAGAAAAGGAATTGTAGGAGTAGATTAAATATAAATACTTAATTAGCTATTTTCAGGGTATTTTTATAATTATAAAACAATTTTGTAAAGTTTCTAAATAGTATGTGGTGGGTTAATGGTGAGTATAATTGGTAATTGGATAATTTTACTAAAAAATAATAAAATTATTTATAGTATATAATGAGTTAATAGTGGGTATAATCAATATAATTAAAGTATAACTTTAATGAAATTAAAGTAATTAAAATAATTAGAATATGATTTTAATAAATTTCTTAAAATAAAGTTATAATAGTTTTTAAATAGATGGTATAAATTATTAGAATATAGATAAAAACTTATATTATATTATAAGGATTCTAAGAGCTATGAAAGAATAGGGGCTCTTTATAGGAAGTAGGGTACACTAAGGGCACGCTAATGGTCCGTGCCTAAGGCACGAAGGCAATGTAGTTGGCGCCGTGACACGATATATATATATCAATATAATTTAATCCATATAGCTATTCGAATTCTTTAATAATAAATTTAGCTTTAAATTTAATAAATTCATTTGAATCCTTTATCTTATATATTTATTTAGTTTTTAGAATTTTATTATTAATAGAATTATTAATGATATCCTAGACTTTATTTAATTCTAAAATATTTATTTTATAATTCATAACTTTTAACTAATATTCTTTTTTTAATAAGTTAATAGCTTTTTTATAAAATTTAAATTCAATTAATACACAATCTAACTTACTAATAATTATTTTTTTATCAATTTCAAATCTAGTATTAAAAGCTAATTAAAGATTTTATTAATTTATTTTAATATTCATTTTTTTATTGATTAAATTGAAATATCCAAAAAAAGCAAATTTATAATAAGAAATTATGCTTTTTCTATTTTCATTGAAACTCTTATTTTCAGGAATTAAATCTTTTATTTACTTAGATTGCTATATAATAGGTTTTATTGACTTTTCAAATATAGATTTACTAGAAATAGGCTTATCAAGATTGATTTCTATATAATCTAGTATTTTATTATTTTTATTGTTTTTATCTATTTCGGGATTAGGTTGATATTTATTAGTATTAGTGATATCTTTATTTTCTATTCTTTTCTAAATAGATTTAAATTCAAGATGTTTTTTTTTAATAGCTTTAGATTTTGATTTTTATATTTATTCGAATATATATAATCTTTTTGAATTTCGATATCTTTCAAATTAATTATTTTTTTATTAGTTAATATATAAACTAAATAATTATTCGATAAATTAAAATTTACTAATATACCTTTTCAAACATAAGGATTTATTTTTCCATTACGAATTTCTTTATTATTAATAATATAAATAAAAGATTTCAAAATTCTAATATAATTTAAATCAAATCTTTTATTATATATTAATTCAAATAATGAATTATTAATAGAATTATTATATACTCTATTTTTGATATAAGTAATAACTTTAATTAGATATAATTATAAACAAAGTAATATCTCTTTTTCTTTAATTAAATAGATTAATCTTTTGATTATATATCTATTTAATATTTTAACTATTATATTTTAAAAATGAGTATATAGACTAATATATTCGTATATAATTCTATAATTTTAAATAAAATCTATTCATTTATTCAAAAGAAATTCAAATATATTATTTAATCTTAATATTTTAATATTAATATTAAACTAATTTTTAATTAGATTATAAAATTCTATTAGAATATTATAGATCTAAAACTTAAATTTAATGGGATATATTTAAATAATTCTAATAATTCAATTAGTGAATATTAAAAAGTATTTTTTATTTTTAATTTTTATAATACTAAAGGATTTAGTTATATCTAAATTGAATTTTTTGAATTTAAAGTTTATTTCAGAGATTTCCAAAGATTCTTTACTTATTTTTTAATAAAATTTATTGAATTTATATGATTTATATACTTTTAAATCAAATTTAGTTTCATTTAATGGGATATTCAAGAATTTAATAATATAATTCTTATTTATATATCATAATTTCTTATAGATTAAATTTAAATTAATTTTATTTAATAATAAATTCAATTTCTGGGTTAATTCTTCTTCAATTTCAAGAATATTAATACTTTTAAAATATTTAAAATCTGTTTTAAAATTAAGATAATATATATTAATTAACTAGGGTATTGTAATTCATATATTAGTTTTTTTATAAATAATATCAATTTTATTTTCTGGGGGGATAATATAATTGATCCATCTCTTTTAAATTATTTTATTTAAATTAATAAAAGTGAAGGCTAAATTAGGAATATAGTACACCCCCTGTAGTAGTATCTCTAATTTATTATTAATTAGAATAGAAATATCTCTTATATCATTAATACGAAGCTTTTTATTATTGGCTATAATGATAAAGTAATTATTTAATGATTTATAATTTATAAACTATTCTTTATTAGGTGAATAATGTTCTATAGCACCTAAATCTAATATAAATTTATATTTAGATTCAATAAATTAATTAACTAAACCAATATAATGGTCTATAACTATTAATTATTTATTAAAAATAGATTTATTCGAATTCTTATTTAAATTAGAACTAAAATTCGAATTAAAATACTTTTTTTAAAGTAATATTTATAATAAAGAATTTTATTAAAACTAATTTTATTAATACTAAGATTAATATTAAAACATATTTCAGCTTTTTTAAATATTAACTCAAAAAAGAGTTTATTTAGATTAATATTAATTGTATTTTTAGCTAATTCTTTATATTTTTGAGAGGCAAAGTTATTAAAAAAGCTAGATAAATCTTTAAAAAGAAATTTTATTATAAAAATATTAGAAATATCGAATTTTATTGATTTTAGGTAGTTATATGATGATTAGATTAAATTCATATATTTATTTTATTTTTTTAGAGTTTGTATAATTAGACTTTATTAGTTTATTTGAATATTTTTTTATTAATTTGATGGAAAACTCTTTAAATATCTTATTAATAAAGTTTTATAGGCTTTTAGTCAAATTTTTATTCTTAAATCTTTCAATTAATTTAAAGCTAATTATAGATTTAATAACTCCTAATACTTTTCTTTCTTTTTCTTGATATTCTTTAAGCTTTTTATTGTATTTGATTACTAATTTAGATAAAAGAGATTTTTCTGATTTATTCATGTCGTAGGTCGTAGGCTAATATATTAGTATTCGATATACATAGAATATAAGAAGAAATCGACTAATATTAGTCTATTTTGGGAAGCTGGCTCAGGTTAACAACTAAAAAGCAATGAAAATACGTGATATTTATAAATTTAAATATGATATTAATAATTCTTATTCTATATTCAAAGGGAAAAAACTTTATTTTATGCTTTTTCCTACTAATCTAGCCTTTCCACTTTCATTAATCTCTTATAAATTTCTTTCTAATCTGGTTATTCCTTTAAAATAAAGCTTTTATTTATATTTTTTATTTTATAATCTATTTTCAGATTTATGGCCATTTTCATATATATATGATTGTTTTCGTATATATGGCCATTTTTATATATATAACTATTTGCTTTTCGAAAATTTATAAGCAATAATTATATAATTTAATTATGTAATTCGCTATTAATGGATTATATAAATATAGAAATATTATATATATATTTAAAAAGATATATTTATTATATTATTTTTAATTAAAAACAATAGTTCCCTTTAATATATACTATCTTTTTAATTATTTATATATATATTTATATATTAATCTTATTAAAAACCTATTTTTTATAGAAAAAAAATATTAATATATATTTTTATTAATTTTATTAAAAATCTACTTTATAGGAAAAGAGTATTAATATTTTATAATAATATTTATTTATTTTTCTAATAATTATTATAATTTTGAATTATATTAATAAATCTTAATAATTTGATTCTTTCTAATAATTTAATTAAACCATCAATAATTTGATTTTCTATAGAAATTCATATTAAATCTAAATATCCTTTATTTATAAAATCTTTTATATAATAATATTTAATATTAATATATTTATTTTTATTGTAATATATAGGATTTTCAGATATAGCTTTAATTGATATATTATTTATATATAATAGGAATTTCTTTTATTCATATTGATTTAATTCCTGTAAAATACGTTTTAAATATATAACTTTTCTAGTAGCTAAATTTATAGAAATTAGTTTGGATTTTGCCGTATTTTGTGCTATAATAGATTGCAATTTAGTTCTCCAACTAATTGAGCCATTAGAAAATAAAAATATATATCCACTAGTAAATTTAGTAGAGCTTTTATTTTCTACATAATCTACATCACAATATCCTTTTATATAATTATTATAATCCTTTTTATATATTGTTTTTAAGGTTTTAGTACTCTTTAAATATCTAAATATTCTTTTTATAGTTATTATATGATTATTATTAGAATTAGATATATATCTAGCTAATTTTAATATAGAATAAGCAATATCCTATTTAGTTTTTAGAGTTAAATAGAGTAGTTTCCCTATTGCTTTTTAAGCCCATTTTATTTTATCTAAATCGACTTTATTTAGATTTATTTTAATATTATTTTTAGCAACTATAAATATAGCTACAAAAGTGCAATCCTCTAGTTTTAGATCTTTTAAATATTTATCTATATATTCTTCTTAATATAATTCAATAGAATCTTTATTTAATTTTATTTGAATATCTAAATAATCTTTTATTGAACCTAGATCTTTTAGATCTAAATAATTTTTAAGATTTTTTATAAAATCTTTGATTAGAATTTTGCTAGAGTTTATAATAGTAATATTATTGATGAATATATTTAATATTAATCCCGAATATTTATTTATAAATATACATTCATCTATTTTTATATTAATAAAATTTAATTTATTTAATATACTTTTTAATGTAATATATCAAATTCTAGCAGATTGTTTTAATCCATATAGAGCTTTATTTAACTTTAATATTATATCTTTATTTTGATATATTTCAAGGATTTTGATATATATATTTTTATTAATATCTCTCTGTATAAAAGCTAATATCATATTTATTTTATATATATACCACCTTTTATTTATTATTAGTACAAATATCAATTTCCAGGTCATTTGTTTTATTATACTAGCAAAAGTATTTAAATAATCTAATCCATATAGTTGTTTAAACCCTTTAACTATATATCTAACTTTAAATTTAATATTATCATTAAATAAATATTTAATTTTATAAACCCATTTAGTCTTTAAAACATTTAGCTTTTTTATATTATTATTCTTTTTAATAATATCCCAGGTATTATTCTTTTCTAAAGTTTTTATTTTATATTTTATAATCTTTTCTTAGTTTTCTTTTTAATTAGAATTTATAGCTTATAAATATATTTCAGAAATTATTAAATTTTTATTATAAAGCCTTTTTATTATTACTTTTTTATTAGTTTTTATACTAAAATATAATAATATATTTTTTTTATATTAATTATCATTAATATTATTTAATTTAAATTTATAATCTTGATTTTCTAGTTTTATATATTGCAAATAAATGAGATTATATATATCTAATTGTAGTTCTACTTTTCACATATATTTAGATTACTTAATAGAAATAGGCAAATTAGAATTAAATAGTATTTCAACTATTAATCTACTTTTATTACTAATATTTGAATTATTTGAATTATTATTTTTATTTAAATTTTTATATATATTATTATATATATCTACCTCTTTTTTTTGATTATTAGAATTAGAGTTTTCTTTTAATTTTTTTAATAGGTTTTCTTTAGTAAGATTATTATTAATATTATTATTATAATATAGTATATCTTCTTTAATAATAAAATCACTTAAACTTATTATTTTATTTTTATTAGGGATATAAAATAATGAATTTTTCAAGGATTCAAATCCTATTAGAATTTCTGTTTCTAATTTATAATTAAATTTATTATCTCTTTTTTCTTTATATTTTAATATATATTCAAAAGATCCTAAAATCCTAATATAATTTATATTAGATTTTTTATTATATAATAATTTAAAAAATAAGCTTTTTATAATTTTATTATAATATTTATTTTTAATATAAACTATTCCCTTTAATATATAAGACCATAGAAATTTTAATAGATTTTTATTTTTTATAAATATTAGTATTCTTTTTATTAAATATTTATTTAATTTTTCAATTATTTCATTTTGGGAGTAATAATAAGAGCTTATATATTCTAATATAATACCTTTAGATTTAACAAATAAATTTTATTAATTCAAATTAAATTCTTTAGTATTATTTAATCTTATTACTTTTATTTTAATATTAAATTGATTATGTATCAAATAAAATATTTCTTTTAATATATTGAAAGTATCTAATTTATATTTTATAAAATATACCTATATATCTTGTATAATCCAATTAATAAAAGTAATAAAATATTTTTCTCCTTTTAATTCTAGTATTTTTATTGGTTTATAAATATTAATACTAATTTTATTAAATTTATTTAATTTCAAATTTAAAAAGGATTTACTAATATTTTGGGTTATTTTATTATATATACAAACTTTACAATAACTTAAATCTATTTTAAAATCTTTTAAATCTAGTGTTTTTATAATATAATCTTTATTTATATAATTTAAATGCTTATGCTATAGATCTAAATTTATATTATTTAATTTTATTTTAGATTTAAATTCTTTTTTAGATTTAGATTTCTTTTTAGATTTATTTATTTAATTTATTTTAGAATCTTTATTATTATTATAAATAATATTCTTATTTTAATTTAATAAATCATAATTTATATTATATTCTAAGTAGAAAGTGTTATTAATTCATTTAGTGTTTGTTTTTATATTTAAAAATTTATTTGAAAATTTATAAATATTTCCTGGGGGTAATATTTCACTAGCCTATCTTTTTTTAGTGGTTTGTTTAGTACTAATTAAGGTTGATTTTAATAATAGAATATACTTTACCATTCGAATAAATAATTTTTTATTATTTATAATAATAGGAATATCCCTATGCCCTAAAACTAATATAAATTCTCCATTAGCTATATTTATGTGTTTTGGGACTTTATATTCTTTATAATTTATAAACTAATTCTTATTTGAGCAGTAATGCTTTATAATACCTAAATTTATTATAATATTATTTTTAGATCTACTAGTATAATTTACTAGTATAAATATAATTATAATATTATTTTCATATTCAAAACTTAATACTATTTTATAGTTTATTAGAGAGGCTTGGTTAATCTCTTTAATATCAAAGCTATTTTTATAATTTTTATTATTTTTATTATTTTTATTATAATTTTTATTATTTTTATTATAATTTTTATAATTTTTATTATATTTTTAATTGGAATTTTTATTATTTTTATTCTTATTATAAATTCTATTTAACTTTTTAAAATTATTTAACTTTTTTATTACTTTATACAATTTATTATTTAATTTATTATTATATTTAAACAAGTTATTAGCTTTTTTATAATCTTTATTATAAAGTTCTAAATACTTTTTAAAATATTTTTCTTTTAAATACCCCTTTTTATTATAAAATATATAATTTGGAATAGTATTTTATAGTTTTATAACTTTATTAAACTTTATAAAACTTTTTATTTTTAATTCTTTAAATATTAATTCAGATATTAGCTTATCTAAATTAATATTATTATTATTATTGAGATCTTTTAAGAATTCTTCAATTTTTCTAGATTTAAATAAATCAAAAGATTTATTTAATCTATTAAATATAATCTATATTATATAAGCTTTTTACAATTCAAATTTTAATTCTTTTAAATATATATATAATAATATTATATAATTTGTATATTTATTTATAATATTAAAATCATTATAATTTGATTCTATTAATTTATTAAAATATCAATTTATTATATCAAATGAAGTTTCATTATAAATCTTATTTATAATATTCTAGAGTTCTTTTGGATTAGTTTTATTCTTAAATCTTTCAACTAAATCCATAGAAATTATTATATTTATAATTACTAAGGTTCTATTAGATTTATCTTTGTATTCCTTTATTTTTTCAATATATTTTAGATGAATTTCTTTTGAAATAGGTATATCATTTTCTTTAAAATAATATTTTCTTTTAAAGCCTTTTTCTAAATCGTTTATATAAGATATAAAATCATTAGTTATTAAAAAAAGCTTAGATTTTGTATGCCATTCTATATAATTAGAATAATTATTTAATTTAGAATCTATATATTTGATTTTTTAATTTATATTTATATTATATATGTTTTATATAAATATTTTATTATAGTATAGTAAGTACTATATAATCAGAATCTTTATATAGCTTTTATAAAGCTTTATTTCGGGAAGTAATTAGATTTTAGCTGTTATCTCTTGATATAAATCTATATAAATTCTTATATATAAATTTATTTAAGTTAGGGTATCTTTATATGAAATATATTACTATATAATCCACTATGAATAATATATATATATATATAGTTTCTAAAGATTTAGTTTTATTCTTTAATTAGATTTAGTTTTAGGGATATAGACTAATACAGGCTAAAAAAGCTTAATATATTAATAAATATTTATATTTATATATATTAATATAAAGAGATATATATAGAATAATCACTCTATATTTTTTGATATAAATCTATAATTATAAGGAATTTGGTATTTATTTAGATAATCTAATTCCTTATCAATTATATTATTTATAAAATCGATATTTTCGAATTCGAGATTAAATAGATTCAAATTTACATTTATTTGTTGAAATATAATAGTGTTCCTTATATAATAAAGGGATCAAATGTTTTATTACATAGGATTCAATATAATAGTTTTTATATTATAATTATATAATATAATAATATTATATATTGAATTTTCAATATTTAGTTAATTTAATTCAACTTGAATTTCGTTTTCTTATACTTTTAAATAATATTTAATTATTATTTGAAATTCTATTTTAATAATAAGATTATTATTATTATAGATTTCCTTTTTATTTTTATATTAAATCGCTTTGTATTTCTTATTATTCAAATTCTTTTTAAATCTTTTAATAATTCTTATAAATATATTTTCGCCTATAAAATTTATCTATAATATATGATTTATATTATATTATTTAATATATTTTCGAATATAGGGATTTGATATGATCTTAGTTGTTCAGCCTCTCTTTTCACTAATCTAAATATTAAATCGATATTTTAATCTTTGATTTGAATTAGATTTATATTCGAATTTAGTTCTTTTTTAATAAAAGTATTTTAAATATATATAGAATTCTAGGCTTCTTCAATAATAAGATTAGGATTATTAAAAATAGCTTCTGGATTTAGATTATAATATATAGTTAAACTATAATTAGAATTTGATATACCTAGTTGATCTAATTCGATTTGACTTTTGTTTTCCTAAGCTATTAAATAGTATTTAATCTTTATTATATATATAATATAATAATATATATTATTTATATATTATTCTTTTCTCTTTTTATATTAAATTATATTATATTCCTTATTATTCAATATTCTTTTATATCCCTTTATTATTTAATTAAGGAAATTTTTAATTAATTTCATATATATTATAGGATTAACAATATATATTAGATTTATAAACATATATATAAATCGATGATATATATATTGTATATATATAAAATTCGCAGATATATATATAGATTAATAATATATATATAATATATATATAAAGTTAATAAACATATATTTTAGTCGATAAGGGTTTGTATATAAACAATAATTAGCTTAATATCTCTAGTGAGGTATAATATTTAAGTTTTAATATACCCGGTGATATATAGTAAAGGGACTATTATATACCTAATAATATATAGTATTGATATTATTGTATATGTATATGTATATATATATATATAGGTATATAATTTGAATATAATTTCGGGGTTGATTTATATTCATATTAGTATATATAATACTTAGGTGATATATGTGGTATCTGAATTGAGTGAATATATATCAACTCAATAGATTTTAAACGTGATTTGTTGAATTCTCAAATTTCGAGTGCTTTTTCAACTGTTTTTAGATCTATTTTACTCTTTCCTTGCTTTTTCGAATTGAATATTGATATATATAAGCTTGTATTTAATTGTATTTATAAGATACCAGGCTTATAACCTATCATAGATCATAAGCTAATATATTAATATTTGATATATATAGAATATAAGAAGAAATCGACTAATATTAATCTATTTTGAGAAGCTAGCTTAGGTTAACGACTAAAAAGCAATGAAAACATGTGATATTTATAAATTTGAATATGATATTGATAATTCTTATTCTATATTCAAGGGGAAAAGGCCTTATTTTATGCTTTTTCCTATTAATCTAGTCTTTCCACTTTTGTTAATCTCTTGTAGATCTTTTCCTAATCCGGCCATTCCTTTGGAATAAAGCTCTCATTTATATTCTTTATTTTATAGTCTGTTTT
>PQXH01000335.1:0-24504 GCA_004786125.1 Botrytis tulipae
GGGTGGGGTGGGATAATGAGGGGGGGGTTTGGGCTTCTGTGGGATGGGTTAGAGGTTTAGTTTTGGGTTTGGATTTGGATTTGGGAAAGTGCGGAGGTTACCTGATCGGGGAATGTATTGCTTGGGGGTGATGAAGTTGTCGTTATAGGTGACGTTTAGGAGTTTGGAGGGATCGTTTTCGATGCTTTTGAGAGCGCGCTTGACGCATGTGTTGGCGGGCATACTTGGAGAGATGGATTGGGGAGAAAGTGAGAAGCCGGAGGTTGGAGTTTGATCTGCAGGAGGAAAAAGCTGGGAAGGTAGAGGTAGAAGATCGGATTGAAGTATATCAGACCACAAAAAGAAGCAAGTATGTATGAGTTGAAAGCCAAAGACGAGTGGTATCCTCAATTGAAACAGTAATGAACCACGAGATTAGATGTTTGAGAAACATACAGATACATTCATGCATATATATATATATATATATATATACGCACAGACAAACGAGTTTTATATCCCAAGAAGTGTGACATCCCCGCTTGCTGATCCAGACTCGATTGTATGTTCGAGTTAATCCCATTTAGGGAATCCGATAGATTATTCCCATGGGCAGCCAAATATTGGCTGTTATTCCCGAATTTTGACTAGTGGATCTTCGCAGCAGGTACGAGGTTGTGACTACACAGACGGATATAAGCGGCGTGCAGTTACTAAAACCGAATATCTACCTCCTGCATCCAATCTAATCTAATCTGTTCGCTAAATCATTTGGGAATGCGTAAGGCTTATAGTGCATGTGTATTTGTTGATCTAGCGCTATACTGACGTCGGTTAAGCTGATACTTTGAACTGTAGCGAATAATTCTTGGTTCTCAAATTGCAAGTAGAACGCCAGTGATCGCGATACGGAATGGCACAACTGCTACCTTAATATTCACACGTCAATATAAATCAGACAGCTCTGTTCTTGATCCCGCATATAATTCGACGATAGTCCAGCCTCTTGTGAAGGTGTAGTGATCTCAGTGAGCATCAATGCCCAGGATACTTCTCTGAAGACGTCAAACGTAAAGTGGACCTACAATCCCATGCCAAGAATCCCGCGATAGCGTTACTGGAATCGAAGGACAACTTTAAAAAGTCAGATTCTAGATGTGCAGTCAGCGGGTAATTGACAGGGGTCGGACTTCTTCTAAACTCCTTGTCCGACATCTGTGTAGATTGAAGTCCGTCATCAGTCGCGAACTATTGTATACAAAGCTGGTAATCCTTCGATTGGCTCCCGGATAGGAGATACCTGTTTCTAGCGTTATGCGGGGAGGGTTGATTTTCAATAGGATTACTGTAAACCTTGGACATGCATGTTGCTTTATCGAGAAGGCCTGGCAAGAAAGCTTGTTTGGACAGCAATTAATTGAAATACTTTGCTGATGACTGCCTTATTGCCTTATGACGCGAGCGTAGCCTAAATAGTCTTCCCTGTACCCCTCTAGTTAGCATAATTACCATATACATGCATCGTATTCATGGTGTCGCTGAGCCAAAGTGGGACAAAAGCTGCTGCGGTCCCTTGATGAGTTTGAATCAGTCACCTTTCAATATTCTGGGCTAGGCTGACGATCCGCACTGTCATTTGATTGTTATCTAATGTTCGCTTATGAATATCAAAATACAAGCGATCTAAGCTCCTTACCATGGTAGGTCCACTCGCTAATACTCGCATGTAATTATGGGTCGTTCAGACTAGATACTTTGCGAGCATATGCAAAGGAAGCTGTGCACGCATTACCTTAACAGCTTTGGAAAATGTCTGGGCTTATTCACTTCCAGTAGTGGAAATCTCGTATTGCTGTCCCAGTATAGCCGATGGGGATAGATCTCAGGATCTCGCGACGTCCCTATAGTCTGGAAAGCTTGATCGGATGGAATGAATATCGATACACACAGATTGGTCGATCACGTCAATAGTGGATTCTGGGGGAACTTCGTCGACGACCCGAAAGTTTTGATTATCGATTCGTCAGGAGTCCGGATGCGAAGCCACTTCATGGGAACTTGGAAGAAGGGTTTTCTAGAAGTCGTTACTCGAAGTCGTTTACAAAGCTCTAGAATCCGCCCGTCATCCCGGTCCCGCCGACCACAACTAATTGAATGACTCTAGCTACTAAATTAGTGCCGTGGCATCAATCAGGCTCACTGACCTGCATCTCCATATGCCGACTTGCTCTCCGCGCCACCAAAATGCTAACAGACGGTGGAAGCTTCAAAAATACGACATTAACACGAATTCAATATAAATGAAACGATCTCATACCACAACAGTCAATAGCCACGACTCCCGAATTAGTTGCCGCCGCAATCACAACTTTTGGAGCGACTGCACAGTCTAATAGGACACCGAAAATGTTGAAAGTGTTGCACGATCTCACAGATAACCTTTGTGATGAGATCAGCCTTGAGCCAATACTCGAAGAAATTGGTATCGATTCTCTCTTAGTGACCAAGGGCTTTAACAAGACTCAATTTTCTTTCGGACTTGAGATTGCCCTCTACACATTCCTATCTCTCCAAACTGTCAAAGCTATATGCCGTCATATCGATTTTGCTTTAGGAGCCATTCTCGGTGCACCTAGTGAAGCTCCTACTCCGACCGAAGCAAAAATGAGCTATGCTAGCTAGGTCAGCGGATCTCCTACTATTCTAGAAGGAGACTCGAAGTACTAGAAGACGGTAAACTCATTATCATCAACAACCAAAACCAATCTATCCACACGTCGAAACCTACAGATCTTACACCTGCTCGAATTACCTACAAAGGGATTCTTCCACAATCACCCCTTCATGGCAGTGTGTATAAAGTGACTAGAGCTGCGGGAAAAGATTTTCTACGCGTTTGACCGGCGAAAAGGATGACTTCCAAATTGGCTTTGGTAACAAAGAATATAAAAACTCTTGACGACCCCCACAAAATCTGGCCCCTTGTGCGCTCCGACACCATTGCATTAAGCCCTGAGAAAGCCATGGCAAATCCAGATAGACTGGGGAAATTCCGTGAATTGGAAGTCAGAACTGGTATAGGTGGCATGACGAAATACGTTGTTCGCCATCTATGAAAGTTTGGAATACCAGTCAATTATGTCTTCACAGACTTATCTGCATCGCTTGTCGCAGCTGCAAAACGCATATTTGAGAAGTCCTGAGATAGGTTTCATCACACTGGATATTGAGAGCGAAGCAAAGAAATCTTGGGCTCCTTCATTCCAGGTCATCAGATCAACGAATCGTATTCACACGACAAGAAAGTTGACCGAATTGTTGACCGTTATCTGTAAGCTTTCTCCGAGATGATGGTTTTGTAACATTAGCTGTGTTCACACAAGATACGTTCTAACTGCGAATTACCGTTAGATTGTTCGAGGGATGGTAGTCATTCGAGGATGAACGTGAGCTGCTGCTACAAATGAGTCGTTTTGGAAGAACACATGCTCCGAGCGAGTTTTGCGGCAGTAGATTGGGCAGATAGTGAAGAACCCCAGGAACGTCCGTCCGCGTTACTGCAGAATTTCCTATGAGTTCAAGTGTTTGATAGGATTTGGTTTGATATAATAGTAATTATTATCAGTTGCGGTGAAGCCAGGACTGAGGAAAATCTAGGAATAGAATCAATAATGATTTGAGTGAATTTTCAAATGGATGTTTAGTGATATGATAATCCAACTTCCACTTTCCCATGTACATACACGCACTTTTCACTGACACGATATCGGACACGACCGGGAATAAACCCGCAGAAGTGCTCTTATTCCCAGTCGATATATTTCTACAACTGTTCTTCCCAGTTTGGAAGGATGGTGGCTTCGTGTTTTTGTAAAATTTTCAGATGTGCAACAAAACTCTGATGTTTGGCGTTCACCGCTTTTGGATAGAACAATTATTACTGGGTAAGTTTTCTGCAGAAATACACTTGTAGTACATACCTACCTACCTATGTAATCGATGTTTGGTATTGGAAATGAGGTATGGATGAAGCATGTATGCGTGATAGATGAGCGGGAGGGCATCGAAAGATTTCAATGTATAGAATGCATAATATCGAACATTCACAACTATTTCAAGCTCATCATTTATATAAAGAAGAATTCAGGACTGGAGCTACCTATTATATGGATATTTATGATTCTCCTGGTAACCAAGTATCTTCATCTTAGTATTCCCAATCAACCCAATGCGATCTCCTTCCATTTCAATCCTGGCGCAAGGGACCATGAATGGAATGCTTCTTTGAAGATTTTTGCAAGGCCTACTCGCTCCGCAACAGTCCTTTGGTCGTTCCATTGTATCATCAAAGCGTAGTATAGATACCATTCTGCTTGTTCTCGTTCCTGTGGGATATAATATGTCCAACTGTCGAATTCTTCAAGTTCCAAGTCTTTCGCTTCAGATATTGCGATGAATCTTGGGGTTGGAAGATTAGTAAAGAGGAGATGCAATTTTCCAAGAGGATCTGAAAGAAAGAATGCGTATCTTGTTCGTGGCACATGGATTGCTCAATTACTAAGCGGTCTGCCTGGTTTTGGAAATTGACAAAATTTGACCAACTTACTCGTGCGCTTTGCCACAGCCTTCGGCCCAAGTATTATCTAAAATGATTGTCCCGCACCAGTCACCTTTTGAATCTTCGATGTCGTATCTGTGGAGTCCCGAGCCGAGTACTGATTTGAAATTTGCGCCCGAAATGTTTCTCTCCACTAGATTGAACAATGCAGAGTAGGTACAAAATTGAAGGCAATGGGTTTTAGCGGATACTTTTGGCACTGTCTCAAGCTGAGGTGATTGTCCCGCAGCCTTGAGCTTTTTAAGCCGTCCATAGGAGTTGAAGCCATCAGTACCAGGAGTGGTGTACCCATTCCAGCGAGTCGGCATTGTTGTGGATACCTCTGAAGCTTGCCAAACCAGGGTAGGTGTGCCGTACTCACTACATTTATACCAAATGATCCAAGTATGAGCTACCAGCCATTCATGCATATTGTTGAGAATCCCAGAAGTTGTTGAAAGCCTCCACTCCACACCCCCTACCCATCCACACCAGGACCAGCTAGGGGATTCGATACCCGATGAGCTTTCAATGCGCTTCGTTACCATAGTCGGTTCCCATAATAGAGACCAGTCAAAGTATGCGGTTGGAAGACAGTAAAGCAACGGCCCATGGAGTTTTGAGGCCAAAATATCACCTAGACCAGTGAAGGCAATTATTTTGTCCGTAACAAAGGTAAGCTTACGACCACTATACATTTGAACACAATCGCTATACCGTCGCAATGGCTGTTCGTTCCACAACTTCAATGGAGATCCGACAATATCAAGTGTCCAGGAAGGGTGGTGCCCTTCGCAATCCAGTTCTTCGGACCAAGTAGCTCGTCGACATTGAAAGAAAACACGATTACCAACAAAAATCAAACATCTCCTCGAAAGGAGTCTTTCTTGAAACGTCCACGCTCTAGTGTTCCATGGAGATACTCTGATGTAATTCTCTGGAGACCGGACAACCATCAATTCTAATCCTCTAACGCGCTCAATGTATTGGATTAATCGACGAGAACCCAAATGTGCTCTAGGAAGGCCCTCGGAAACATCGCCAGCACTGCCAGCGCAGATAGTAAGCGTGGAATAGCCATATATTTGGTTCATGGCCGAAGCTATTTGCTTCCAATCTTCTGCGTCGTCTTGCACAATGCAAAGCCTATCTGCCCACAGATATCTCATGTTAAGAGATCTCACTAACAATATAGCATCTTGTATTGTTTGGCCAAGTTCATCAAGAACAATGCTAAGGAATCCTGGCCTCCACAATCTTCCACTGAGAGCTTTTGTGTGGTTAAAAGATTTCGTTTTACCCCAGCAATAACTGAGGGTGACATATTTGGCTGTACTATCCGCAATGACAAGACACATTTGATTAACATCGATTAACCTCATCCTTCCCCCAAGACTTTGAGCTGGACTTTTATCGTGGAGTGGCCGGCAAACTCCCTTGTGGGACTGCTCGCAGATTCCAATCCATTCGCTCATCTTTGCTAAACTCGCCTGTCTTGGGTCGACAATCCTGCCAAGAAAACTGGGCGACCTGCTCTCAGTAGGTATTGTGTGCTGACAACAAAACAAGATAAGCGTCAGAAAATGACCCATCTTTGCTATATTAGCAAATTCGACGAGTAAAACACTCTGTGATTGGGGTGTTGATCGCATTGCTAGGCTGTATTGTGTCTGACCCTGTTCTTCCATCAATCAGCCACTCCATCCAGCATGTGGTTTGGCGATCTTCATTATTGACACAGGTCCTCCGAGGCTGATTGAAAGCTTTGGCGTCTAATTTGGTGGCTTTATAAACCAGTCTGCAGAATGCGCAAGAAGACTTGCGTTTGTAGATATCATTAAGGTAACCGAGATTCACTGGGCTTAGCGTCGTGTGAGTTGGATCTGCTTCTTTTGAAACATCTTTCGTATCCTCACCAAGAACGAAGCTCTCACGGTGTAGACTCAGGCGAGAGCATGATGAACAACACGAGTCTATTGAAGGGCTGTGATCAACGAGCTGCTTTATTTTCGTTTTAAAAACGTGATCAATGGCACCGCGTGAGTTGGTAATTGAGCTACAGATATCGCATGAGAGGAAATTTGACATTTGACCTGCGTGTGTCTTTATAACCACGAAAAATCTGTACAGACATTGTTGGTAGGACTAGGTACCACAGCCCAAGTAATTTGCGGATGAGTGCATGCCAAGAAAGAGAGAACATATTCCTTCAGTCACTGCAAGATTAGGCTGTCGACATCCTATTGTACACCTTAAACACATAACTATGAGGTTTCCAACTAAGGTGTAGACTAGAACTCATCTTATTTTTTCAGCAGCAACAATGATTCAACAAACAGTATCGCTCATGTTTCAAGTCGTCAAATTTGCTGATGATCGAGGAAAAAGATTGCGATAGCATCACTGATTTTCCCATATGCTCAGAAGGATTCGAACTCCAAACTTAGAGTTCCACATGGTCACAACATATGCCCCGACATCTCAGTAGATACTCCAGCAGATTTAATACGAGCCTTTCCACGAATAAATCTTTATAGGACACTTTCATACACGGCAAATTGCTGTGTCCCCCAAGAGTCCAAGACCATCAAGTTTATTAAATACCCAATCAGGAGGTCAAGATTCTGAGCCCGGGCGAGTTTAGTCTGCATTTCAACTGTCGTTTGTTGATGTTGCTCAAGAATCACGGAACGAATTCTGGAGGGATTCTTTGCAATTAGAATATGGAGGCTTGCTTCGATTCATTAATATGTTGTTACCATGAAAGACCCTTTGAACCGGAGTCAATGGTGTAGGAGGGTATGTTCTTTGCCCAGTGCAAGAATGCGACTTGGTTGTAGCCTTTGGCTGTTGATGCCGGAGCACCATGAAAATGCTCATCCGATTCACCTATTTGGGTTGTATGTTCCTGCGCTCTGAAGATTCCACTGAACTCACAGAGAGACTCATGCTGCTCCTTTCAAAAAGTTGCTGGACGAAGAAATGATTGTTGAACTGAGATAACGGCCGTAAGAAAGAAGGGTTTTGAAGTCGATTGATTTCTTGACAGGATGAACAATGAGTCTGGACCTGGATAGCATCAATGGAAGCTATAGATAAGCATGCATAGAGTTCAGTACGCATGATGCCAATCAGCCCAAAGTTTAAGCATACCTTTTCTAGCCCCAATACAGATTGGCGTTCAGGCTGCATCCTGCGTGACTTGATAGAATTTTTCTTTTGACTTTATACACACGCAATTATCTATCCAGCCGTCAGGATTGAATATCAGACATGGCAAACACGAGGTACCTAGATCAGGGTTAATCCGCGGAGGATCCGGCAGGAGCCCAGGCAGGCCTAGGTTCCCAAATACATCTGATGGTACTCGTAATATGTCGGCACAGTATATTAAAAGGCCGATCGCTGCACATCCTGGTTAACCCCTTGTAGGGATCATCTATCTCCGTCAGAGCGGTACTCGAATATAAGTGCCAGCAAAACGGGGAATGGGAAAAGCGGAGATACAAGAAGAGAGAAATTCCAATTCCAATTCCAATTCCAATGGAAACTTTTATTCCGGCACATACCGGTATGCTACTGAATACTGGAGTAGCTGTATATGAGTACCTAGCTGCCGAACTCAAGAAACAGATAGCATTCTACTACCGTACTTACACAGCGTAAGGGAGGAATCTATCAATCTTCTGTTGCATGCATCTATTCGGGTACTGGTGACATACCATCCAAACCTAATAGTATTGGATCACAACCTTCCTTCCTACTTATTCAGCTTGAAGAATATCCTAATCTTGGAAAGTTTCGCCTACGCCGTTCTTGGCCATGAGCTCAACCGGTAGTCGGGCTCAAAACCCTCCGGGCATTTGTGGCGCGCGGAGCTTTCTCATTGGCTCGAATCCAAAAATGGTAGATGCGATTACTAATACTCTCGGTCTCCCTCACTCATATTATTCCCTACCTACCTAGGTAAGCACTTTGGTCAACAATTTAAGGTTTTTGCTAAAAAGGTGCAACATTGCAATTTGCAAATGGTTTTCATATGAACAAAAGGACTTTTTTTCTTCCCGAAATGAGATCTTGGACAAACAGGCCGTTTGACTCACTCAGCCTTACTATCCAATTTCTATTCCAAGCACAATTTCATACATAATCATGCTGTCATGCTTATGGTAGAACCGCTAATTCGTTGTCTTGAAAGACTTCTGTGGGTAATCATTTCACTCATCGATTGATTCAGTCGGTCAATCAATCAATCAATCCATCAATCAATCCTTCAATCTATCAACCAACCACCCCATCATTCAATCAATCATTCGGACGAGTCGGTCACTCAAATTCCATGATATAGGCGGCAACGACGGTGCCACTCTTTAATATCTCACATCATGAATCCGAACAGTCCCGCGGGCTCTACCGCCAGTAGTAGCACCCACGCCCAACCTCCAGCGGCAGCAGCAGCAACAGCAGCAGCACCTCCAGCAAAAGTTCTTAGTTGCACAAATTGTAGGAGACGTAAGATAAGATGTAATAAAACAACAAACCCGTGTATCCCATGTCAGGTGAGTGAAATTGGTTTCCCAACCTGCATCCACCAATTTTGGGCATATGAATACCTTACGAATAACACATAATCAGGCATCTGGCACTGAATGTATTTTCCCTACACGTGTTCGAAACCCCAGGCCGAGACAAAATAATCCAAAGTCTCGTGATGCTGAGCTATTAAAAAGAATCTCTCATCTCGAAAGTTTGGTGAGCAGAATTGATGCCACAAAACTCCTTGGAGAGGAAAGTCATGTAGAAGACGAGGCTCGGTCAAATACACCATCATCAGGACCGCGACCTCATCGTTCTTTCACGTCTCCGGGCCGTCAATACAACGAAAATATCCAGGAGATTGGATTTGTCCCAGGACGTTTGGATCATCAATTTGCTGATTTCATCAGACGTCAAGAGACTGAGTCAATCTATACTCATGACGGATTTTGGACAAGATTAAGTGAAGAAATCGATGGACTGAAACAGCTCATTGAGAACCCCAGTGACGATGAAGATGAAAATTCTGGATCAACTGCAACTTCACCAGCATCCAAGTATGATTCCCCTTCACAATTTGTCTTTGATTCCAAGGTTACTTCCTCGAATGTTATGATTCCATATCCATCCGACAACCACCGCAATGTTTTATTCGAGTTTTTTTTCAAAAATGTGCATCCATTAATCGTCACTGTGCACAAGTCAACAGCACAAATGACGGCAAGCCCAAGTTCCGAGTTATACGACCATACTGGCCGACACAAATTCAAAAGTCTTGAGGCGATGACGTTTTCTATTTACCTGGCTGCTGTGACGAGCATGACAAATGAAGAGTGCCTCGAACTTTTAGATGAAGAAAGGCAGATTTTAGTGACACGATACAAAACTGCGACAGAGATTGCTCTCCAAGAATCAGATTTTCTTAATAGTGTAGAAATTGTTACCTTGCAAGCCCTATTGACGTATATTGTAAGTGTTCTTCTCCAAGCGTCTTGAACGATGGTTTTATGATGATGATGATGATGATGTTTATATACTTTCATAGGCAGCTATGCGATCTCATGATCGAAGTCGATCTACATGGGCGTTTATCGGTCTTGCAGTCCGCCTTGCCCGTGGCATTGGGCTCCACAGAGATGGCGGCAACCAACCTTTCGATGTGGAAATGCGAAGGAGAGTATGGTGGACTTTGATCGTACTTGATACGAGAGCTTCCGAAGATCGAGGTACAGAAACTGCGATCACCGATGGCTCTTTTGATACAAAGATGCCTGCCAACATAAACGACGAGGATATCTCGATTACCTCAACAACTTCACCGGTCGAGCGGATAGGATTTACCAATATGACCTTTGCTTGCATTACAATGACAGTCAGCGGGATCGGATTGAGGATGAATTTCGTACCTACGCGCCTAGACGCGCCGGTCTTGACCACAGAACAAAAAGAGCAGATGATTAAAGGATTTACTGATAAAGTCGAATCAACCTATCTCGCAGGTATTGATCCCAATGATCCGAAATTCTTCTGGTTTTGTCGGGTATCACGACTATTATCGCTCAAATTATGGTTGGTGACACAATATCCACTTCAGCGAAGGAAAACTACTCATCGAGTACTTCCTCGAGGACAATCTTTGCGTACATCTATGGCATACCTCAACTTGATGGAAGAATTATGGCAACATGATCCTTCAAAGGGATGGTCCTGGTTCTTTGAAGCTTATGTGCCGTGGCATGCAATCGCCGTCGCTTTAGCTGAGCTTTGTACGGAACCAACTGGCACTCTTGCTGACCAAGCTTGGGAGGTCATTGAATATCATTACAACAAATGGAGTGAATACGTTGCAGATACAAAAGATGGAATGATTTGGCGACCAGTCAAGAATTTGCTGAAAAGAGCAAAAGCAGCAAGAAGGCGAGAAAGAGGTCTCAGTGGTTCTCAGGCATCAACAACTCCAACGGCAGTTCCCAATATGTACAGCCCAGCTCCGAACTTAGGTGCCGAATTCTCTCCAATCATGTCGGAGAATAACAACTACCGCCAATCTTCTGCAATCGGCCAGGTTGATTCAATGGGGCAGAATACCTACGGGGGGATGGGCTTCGATCTTCCTATGCCCATGGGTTCTACCCCCATAGATACGAATATGACATCACCACTACCCATTCCGGAAGGTTATACAAATGCACACTGGAACGAATTCATATTTGGTTTAGGAACAGTTGGTGGTGAAGCACCTCAGCATCCAGAGATGTGGGGTTCATATCAAGATTATTTTACTGGCTCTTAACACTGGAGAAGCCGCAAATCTTTTCAATCGATCTACGCAATGCCTTACCCTCACAATTTTATTTTGGTCAATGGCACTAGAAATGGGGAGCATGTAAGAACACGAAGACGTTGTAATATCAAATTATTCCCCTCAATCACTGTATATTTTATCCCTACTAAGGGTCGGTCGATGCAAAATCTTCGGCTAAGAAGGACTTCCGAATTCTTGCTCGCATTTTCAAGCACGCACACGCACTTGTGGAAATTGCAAATGCCGACATTCGTCTTTCCCATGGCCCACAAAACACCTTATCGCAGTTCCGGATGCCGGTAGACATGACTACCCGTAACACGCATTCAAACAACTTCTAACAACAATCCCTGCATCAAAAATTCTAGATGTCACCAAAAGCGGAGAACCGAGCTATCCGAATGAAACAAATGGTGAAGCGAATTATGATTCATGCTCCAACCGTGCCAGGGCACGTACTTCATCACAAATCGAAACAACCAACTGTCAGATGCCCAATGATAAAGGGTCTATCCATTCTCTTATTAAACCTTGAGCTTTGTTCGTTATGTTCTCATTATTATGAGAACCTTCTGGGGACGTTGCAAAACACAAATTGAAAGAAGAGTGTATCGAGTATATCCACGCGGAGGAAATAACTACATATTGTCGGAACTTTAATCAACGCTGACATGTTTAACGGAATTGATGCCTATGTGAAGAAAATTTTCATCTCGTGTAAGATTGTGAATGGTAACCGATTGCATGCATATTCATGACTGGACTGTATTGGGACAAACTCAATGGGTGATGTATCTCATAAGAACATTGGGAATAGAAGTCTGTTCCCGTCAACTTATGCTCTTTTACAAACACCGCAAGAACCAGCCAATGTTCTAGAAACAGATCTCATCTATATATTTTGGGCGATACTGGCAAATACTGACCCTTACTCAATGTTTAGCAGAAACCAGTCCCATACAAAGCCAGGCCGGTGAGATGATATAGTTCTTTCAATTTTCTCGTTAACCTGTCATGCTTTTAATTGCATTTTGTTTAGTTCCCCTTACCCCCTTGGTCCTTGAACAATCTTCGTTTCAGCCCCCATCCAAGCTCTAGTCACAGCGGATCTAGTCAAGACAATTTTATTACAACGATTGCTTTACACATTAACAAAGTTCATTAATCGGTTTCCAATTCGAGTTTAGTCACTCGTGTACAGCTGCCGAAGATCAGAGTGATGCCAACTTCGACGTGCGTATACAAATATTTGGCGACTTCACTTGCCACTAACACACAGACCTTCTCACCTGGGTATCCCTCTAATCCCTCTAATACTCCGGTTGGCATCCTCACTTTCTCACCCTTTCTGGAAATTGTTTTTTCCTTCTGCTTTCTTTTCTCAGAAAGTCATGTTGGGTTGATCTTTATTAAATTTATTAATCATGGGGAATGTTGATCATATACCACAGCAACGCGTCTGGACGCGGAATCTTTTTGTAATTTTCGCTTCTTTATTACTATTCTTTAATACTTTATCTCTGTTACCATGGGGAATATATCATACTCGATCATTTTTTAATACCGATAATCATCCTACCTCACAATTTTCTTCCAGCATTGCTTCTCTCGAAACTGTAGACATCGGACAATTGCAAGGAGGAGAGGATATCGCATCAGTTCTCAAGGCGGCGGCGGATATTCTGGGTGCAGTAAGCGCACAACATCATCTTACTTCTTTACAAGCTCTTAGCAATGATTTGCATAAGTTAGCTGTGGATACACATCAAGCAGAGAGCGGGAACAATTTGAAAACTCGAGGATTCTTCGATGGGTTTGCTTCAATATTGACAGGCGGCGCGGCAGGAGGAGCGGGAGGGGCAGCGGGAGCTGGAGCTGGTGGAGCAAAAGCGGCTACGGGAGGAGGTGGCCTCGCAGGGATTTTTGAGACGCTCGGTGGAAAACTTCTTGATGTTACTGCTGATTCTTTGGCCACGCCGGCAGGATTCTTGGGTGATGGTGTTGGAAGAGGTGCAACGACCGGTCTTAAAATTAACAATGGAGTCAAACAAACTACTGCAGAAAAGCCATCTGGCGTCAACGCTATTGCAGCAAATCTAGGATTCGGGTAAGCACTCTTTGAACAGAAGATATCAAATTCATCCCAATACAATTTGCTGACTGGTATCATAGAGCTTCCAATGCTCTCACGGGAACTCTAGACACATCATCATTCCTCACTGGTGCAGGAGCCGCTTCTTCCGCTCTAGGCACGGGTCTTGGAGGAGGAACTGCTAGCGGATTGGGTCTTAATAAATCAGCTGTTGCTGCGCCCAATGGGACTGGTATCCCTTTGATTGCTGGTAATCTCGGAAATGGACTTACTCAATCGCTCTTTTCGAATATCGATATGTCGAAATTGATGACGGGTTTGCCAAGTGGGATGTTGCAATCTGCGGTTGTTAATGCTGGGAAAGGTATGTTCTTTGTTTTTTTTGTTTTTGTGATAGAATGAGTGTTTTCAATGGTCTGGACTGCAGTTCAGGTTAAGATTTTGATTTTGAGATTCTGAAAATGCTATTTTCACTCGTCTGCATTCATCATTTTGGATTGGCACAATGAGTGAAGCTATTTCGCTATCTGGAATGGCTCGAATGTTCCAAAGATTTCAATCTGTGGATTGCAGTCTAGACTATCAAACACCTTGGGCAGAATCATGCTAACTTTGTTATAGGATTGGGAGAAGGTGCTGCAGAGGGTCTTGATTTACCAATGAATATGGCTACTATGAGAATGCGGCTCAAGAGAGCTGCCGCCGCTGCTTCAGGAACCAACACGACAGGTTCAGGTCTTAATGTTAATGAGATTGCATATGGATTCACCAAATCACTCTCAAGTTCCTTCCTTGGCGCCGTCGACGTCAAGAAATTGACTTCTCAAGCTATGTCCGGATCGAATCTTACCAGTATGGTTGGACCGACTCTTGTGGGGGCCGGATCTGGACTGGGAGCCGGTGCAGCACAAGGCCTTGGGCTCTCGGACGCAGCTGTGTCTCCTAGTACTGGAGCTGATGCTGCGGCGCCAGAAGTGGCTCATAATTTTGCATACCAACTCACGACTAGTTTCCTCGCGAATGGAACGCTCTCGTCCTTGCAATCGAAACTCATGAGTGCGATGTCTATGACTAATATATCTGCAATGCTGGGTCCGGCAGCGCAAGGAGTAGGTAGCGGTATTGGGCAGGGTGCGGCGGTGGGTCTGGGGTTGCAGGATCCTTCGACGGCACAGAGTCCAATGGGTGGAGATGTAGCCATGGCTGCGAGAGATTTTTCGTATGGTCTTACGAGTAATTTCCTTGCTAATGGTACGGTTTCGCGTCTTCAAGCGAAAGCAGCTGCGCTTCTTGGTGGGGGGTCGAATTCTTCTTCCGGGGCAATGATGTCGGCACTACAAAAAGTATCTGTTTCGAAAGCAGCTGAGGGTCTCGCAAGAGGTCTTGTCGATGGTGCGGGTCAAAGTGTTGCGAATATGGGAGGCTTCCAGGCGATTCTTAATGGAGCCAATTCTTCTGAAGTGATGATGCAAGCCGCAACACCAATTTTCAAATCGGATGATTTCAATGATACGACAGGGGGAGTAGCAACATCTTTTGGTCAGGGTTTGGGTGGTCAGGGTGTGACATTGATTGCGCAAATGTTGGGAATGAGTATGTCACTATCTTCCAACGGTTCATTGACACCAAGCATTATGGATAACAACTCTGCCGCATCTCTTTCCTCCCCAGAAACCCCCTCAAATAATCTCTCCACCCCAGCCATCCGAGCCCGCTCCTACAAATCCTCCTCCTCCATCATCCGCAAATCCGCCCCCCTAACATCCACATTCTCCAACCTCAACCCCCACCTCCAAAAACGCATCGACAACTCCACAAATCTCAACATCTCCGACATCACCAGCGGTCTCCTCACCGGCGTCAACGTCACCTCTCTCGATGTACTTCTCCAAAAAGGCGTCGATACGCTTACATGCGAGGGAATCGGCGGTTTTGTCGAGGTCTTCAAAGGATTGAAAGCGAGTGGGAGTATTCCCGCCGCCGGGGGAAGTGTCATGTTACCCAACGCGACATTCACGGTTGCGAGTCAGGGAAACGAGTTTTTGATTAATCCGTCGACGCAGGTGATTTTGGTGAATGGGATTGGGATTAATCGGTTGACGATTTTGATTGTGGCGCATGGTATGTCTTATTCCCCCTTGTATTTTCCTTTTTCTGAGAAAATATGAATCTAACCCCCCCTTAGCATTCCTCCTCATCCTCGCCTATTTCCTCGCCATCCCCCTCGCTCTCCTCCTCACCTCCGGCCACGAAATCGCAACCATGCTTTCCCTCCCCCACATCTGGGCATCTGCCCCCAAAACGCGTTTCCGCATTTGGCTTTTCGCCGTCCTGCCGCTCTCGCTCGGCGGCGGCATTCTCGGGATTCTTCTCCTGGGCTCCGCATCCCACGGGACCACCTTCCACGGCCTCCTCGGATTCGGCGTGTTGGTATTCACCATGCTGGCGTTTGTGCTGGAAATGAAATTTCTCCCCGCTATCGCGAAATTGAAATTGCTGAGGGGAATCGTCCTCAGTGTGCTGTTGGCTGCGGCGAACGCGGCGTTTGTCACGGGTTTTGTGGATATTCAGAGGATTAGTCTGTGTACTGTGAGATTGCCGGATGAGGTGTTGATTGGGGCGGCGATGAATGTCGCGAGTTTGTTTACCACCGGGACCACGGTGGTGGCGGTCAAGATGAGGTTGGAGAAGTGGGTGGGGAGGAGGGGGAAGACCGGTGTCGGGGGGGATGCGAGTGTCGGGTTTAATGATATGGAGAAGAGTGGGTTTGAGACGGATGAGAAGGAGAAGGTTAGTTTCAAGGAGAGGATTAGGGGCTTGAGGGGGTAGGGAGAAGGGGGAGGTGAGATGAGTGGTGTATATAGATTGAAGAGCTGGATTGTTTAGTAGATGGATGTGTTATGGCATAAGATGGATGAAATGGATGATATAGTTTTAGATACACCTTGGAGTCGACTGGTCGGCTTCTTTACACTCTCTAATAAATAAGTAGTTATAGTAAATATTGCACAAAGTTAGTAGCTAGCTGGAAATGATACGAAATAGTTTAAAATTGCGCACTTGTAAAATTTCACAATACCCTAAGAATGATAACCTCTAAACGGATAGATATCCAAATCATACATGAATGAAAAAAATGTCTGCCTCCTCGCTTAAATCCACTCTACCCCTCACCTCATCCCAAACCTTTTCGGACTCCCCATACCTTCTCTCTACATCTCTAACTCAGTCCTACAACCTGGAAGTTATAGTTACACAAATTCGCCTTATTCACCACCTCCAACGGACCCTTCCCGCTCACCACAACCGTACCCGCCGCATTCGTCACACTCATGCTCACCGCACCGGTCGTAATATTCGACACAACCATAGTATTAAAACCAGCCTCGAAATTTTTCGTCCCCAGCACCTTTCCCCCCACACTAATACTCCCCTTCAAGCCCGTCACCCCACTCGCCACCAACACCACCGCGGTAACACTATCCTCCACGCCGCCAATCCCCACCGGTTTCCCCAACCCCAACGAATCCCCCGAACAATCCCCATTCTTCAACAACGTATGATGCCAAAAAGTCCCCTGGGCATCCTTCCCATTCGTCGGATACATGGTTTGCGCGCTCGTCTTCCCCTCCTTCCACACCTTGATAAAACTCTTCAGAATCTGCCAATAGCCCGTGTGATCATACGCGATACTCGAGAGCGCCTCGGGAGTCGTATCGGAAACCAGCGGTTCCCGCCACGTATTCCCCATGTAATGCGATTCGCCCGCATCATTCCACGTTTGGAATTCGATGAAATCGGGCTGCGCGGAGAGGACTTGATCGAAGCGCACTTCGAGATTGGCTTCGCCGCGGCGATACCAGTTTTGTGTGCTGTCGATGTGTTTGAATTGGAGAGGGGAAATACCCATCATGAATCCTTTTCCGGCGGCTTTGGCAGCTTTTTGATAGATGGTGTCGTCGATTGTGTCGACGGGGGAGTCGCCCGCGGAATAGGTGGGCCAGGAATTCCAATTGAATGTTCCGTTTAATGTTGGGTATTTGGTAAAGAAAGAAGATGAGGCGGCTACGTCTTGGAATGAGGGGATGAGATAGATGGGATGACCGGCTGCGGCCATGACTGCTTGGACTTCGTTTTTCCACCCGTCGTTCACGCTGCCTTGACCGAATGTAAAAGATGAAGCGCCCCCATTGAAGGTCGAGACGAAGGGTTGTCCGGAATAGGTATAGTACGCGCTGTTTGTGACGTATGATTCGAGGATAGGGATGAATTGGGAAGGGGAATTGAATCCGGTCATATCGAAGGAAAAACTAGGTAAGAGTGAGTTGAGTTCTTGTTTGTGGGAAGAGTAACAAGTACAAGAGTTTGAAGTTATGAGTTTGAGCGTGTTTAAAAAGAGAGTTGACAGCGTTCAATGCCCATGAATGGCTAGAATCTAATGTTACGGCTAAATTGAGAGCAAACGCATCGACTCCTAATGCAATAGCATCAATAATGTCTTGCTCACAATGAGTATCATTGACTCCTCCTATCATATAGTGAAAGAAGCTAACAGAGATTAGATGATTGCTAATGCATGATTAGATGTGACACTTACACAGGTTTTCCGGTAGGCGCTGCGGCTGCAGTCGCTATCGCAGATGTAGATGCAGATTTTGAGGTTGCAACTACACTTGATGCCTCTCTAGAACTGGTGGATGACGTGGCCTTGGAATATGAGGCTTTCGTGGCAGGAGCAGCAACAGCTAAATCATTTTGACTAACAATTTTGACTAAAATTTCAAACGTAGATCAGTACTCGATGAATCAAACAGATGGGAAAGAATAATGAGGATGAATTACCGGAACTAGAAGCAGAAGTAGAAGCAGAAGCAGAAGCATAAGTAGCAGAGCTCGAAGTAATGGTGCTCTTCACAGACACGATTGTTGATGTTTCCTGAATCGAAGTAATAGTAGTAGAAATCGCGCTCGTAGTAGCAACGACGGAAGATGTTGCTGCACAACCTGTTCCAGTTGATCTCTACAAAAATATCAATATCTTTCTTCCAAATCAAATCACATAACCTTTACTTACCAAAACCGCCGAAGTAGTAGGCTTCACAACAGTCTCCACACACGTTCCCGCGCTGTGAGAAATATGATCATAAGCTCCCAAAAGTCCCACTTCACAACAGAAAGCATTTCCATCCAACCCATCCCATAGATTCCAGGAGGCGTCTGCACATTTTGGTGCGGCTTCAATTACACTCCTGCATTCTCCGGCTGTTGGGCATTAGATTTGTTGGATCCCAATCGAATTCTCAGCTAGAAAAAGAAAAAGAAAAAGAAAAAATAAAGATATCATACCAAAAGGACAACAAGCAGCAACCTCGGAATTCGCAGGCGTAGCGCAAAACATTCCCGAAGGACAACATGCACCAGCCGCCGTATCTCCACAAGATGTGCTGCCTGTCGGACAAGTAGAGGCCTGGACAGACCAACCAGATAATCCTGCATTGCGAACAGATTGAAGCGAGTGTAGAGGTAGATGTCTTGCAGAGATAAGGCTTGAAGAAGCTAAAATGGTAAGGACTGATAGATGCATGATTGCAATAAAAACAACAGCTCCGAAAGAATGTAACAAGTAAAGATGCTTTATTGTAAAGAATGTATGAAGAAACTATTCGAGAGGAGTATCCCCAAATCCAAATTCAAACAACGACGAACAGAACTTCAACAAAAGAATGTGTATCAAAACCCGTATCCTGACAGATTGATAATTGAGAAAGAGGCTCTGAGAATAAGCAAAGAAAGGTACATAACATATATATACAAACCGCGAACCAATTCTCGAATGAAAGAAGGATCCTAGAGCCTCTCTCGCGGACAGTTCATCCTCCCTACCCATCCCTATCGGCCGAGTTATCCATTTCAATTTCCTTTACCATTTTCCCTCCAACTCCCTTCATAAGGTTACGTCGCATGAGATTCAATCACACACAAACATATACACACATCCCTATCGCTCCCACGAGCGGAAAATACATTACTCCTCAGGATCAAAAAGCTTTGGAAACAACGGGGCGATTTCATCTCTCCACTCAATCTAATTGGCTACTGATACCTCTTAGCGTGTATTGAAAACAAAACAGCGCCACGATAAACCCCTGAAAGGATGAAGCCGTAAATTGGTGGTTTGTTATAGGCTCTTCTGTTATATGTAATCCACTATATCGTGGATTAAAATATCTTCCGTGTTAGTTTTTGTAGGGGTTTTGACATCTTTTTTGGGAGTGCTTCGCGGTAGGGTTTCTTGGGTTGTTTGGAGTGTATCGTGGTATTGTAGGCAACAGAATTATTGTGAGTACTATACTGTTGTATGGATAGAAATTCATTTGTGAGTAACGACCGACGAATGAAGATTGATGAAATTAATCATTATTCACGATCAGATCCGTTTGAAAACGGCCCGAAACTCGAGAATTGGTTTCTCGGGCTGAAGGAATACTCATAGGTAAGAGAGACGTTTACTGTATCTAGAGTGGTAATGCAATATGCGGCTCAGTAGCTAAATCTAAAGAGGACAGGGGAGCGGCATATGAAAGGTACTGAATTTCTTATATACTGCGATGCTACCTTCACCCACACCAACCATCCATCCATATCCACCATCCATACCAACCTGCGCATAACTTTCTTTCTCCAAGAACCTCAAAAACCTCAAAAACCCCAAGAAATCCTCTACAGAGTTACCTTGAGAATTTCTTCATTTTATTTCATATCTATAAGGTTACTTTATCTCCATCAATCCTTTCGTATGATACCACTTTAAGCATCCAAGTCTTCCCCCCTTCCCTTCCCTTCCCCTCATACATCCATCCATACCCATACCTCACAACCCCTCTCCCTCCATCAAAAGTCACCTTCTACATATATATTCATATACGATACCGAACTTCGGTAATCCCGAGAGGTCTCTCTGTACGTAGTATGTCTCGCATATATATTAAAGTTTAGACTCGATCTAATATTCCTTCGCGTATCTGGTTTCGGGATAAGGGGTTGTGGATTTTATGTATGTAGGTAGGTAGGTAGCTCTAAGATAGCTATATATATTTATATACATTCTGAATACTACCTACTACCTACTATACTATTCAAATAACACCTCACTACTCAGTGCCTTTAAGATTTCAAATATCTAATAGTAATAAGTTAACTTACTTCATCTAGGATATACAGATTTGATGGAATTATACTGTATGTATATTCGCTTGCTATCTACTAATATCCGTACATAAGTACTGTGACTAGATAAAGTACTCTCCTACACATCTCAAGAACGATATCTCTTACTTAAGGGGACATAGTAGTAGTAGTAGTAGTAGTAAATTCATAATCAGCTCAGTCTATTCATAAAGCTACGCTGACTACGCGATGCATCTATGTATATCTAACTGTATGAAGTAGATAGGGAAAAATAATAAAAACTTACCCGAGGGTGATATATGTATTCTATATCCTATAACTTTTCAATAGGATTACAACTTATCCCTCTCTTCTTCTTTCCTCTTTCCCTCACAACAACATTGCAATAACATCCTCTATATACCTATCTATCCCCTCCCCTCCTCTCCTCCTCATTTCTTCACTTCCGTTTCAAACCCCTCTAACTTCCCAAATTTCTATAATCAAATCAAGTAAATTCTTTTTGTATAAGTAAACTCTCAAACTCAGTCTCAATCTCAGAGTCACAGTCTTACCATCTAGATGACCATCTCTCCATCTCCCTTCTCTATTATAACCTATAAACTTCAAAAGTATTAATATATCTATATCCATATCCATGTCCATATCCATTCTCACACACGCTCAAATATCAATATCAACTACTCATCTACTCAACCCATCTACTCACCTATCAACATCATAACTCTGTCTCCCCCACAACCCAAAACCCATAAACCACAAACCACCCCTCCACCCCTCCTCTCCCCCATCCCCCATCAATCCCCAACTCCATCCCCCATCTCCATCCCCCTCACAATTTACCAGCCCAAAACCCAAATCCCAAAACCCACCACCCACCACTCACCACTCTACCAAACCAAACACACAAACACAAACATCTACATCCTATCTACATCCTATCTACATCCTATCCACAACCACAACCTATCCATCTCCACCACACCACTCAAATCTATCTCCCTATCCCCCCACCTGCTCATTCACTCACTCACCCACTCACTCACTCACTCACTCACCAATCCACCTTATTTCATCTCATCACATCGCATCGCAATCTACCCCCTCCATGAAGAAAAGTTTGAATGCATACCCATCGTTTATTTCCATATCTAAACACCTCACACCTTACCCCTTACATCTTACAAGAACAACAATATCACTGATATCAAGAACATTCATTCATCATCACGATCATCATCATCAGAAGAAGAAGAGGTATAACATCAAAGTTGCCATTTATTCATGCCATGCCATCCCACTCCACTAGCAACATAGATAGATAGATAGAAAGCTAACTACCTACCTACCAAATGCATAACCTATTCCCATTCCCATTGCCTTGCCCTCTCATCTTCTCTTCCCCTCCCGGCTCTACCATCCCATCTTGTTTCCATTCACACAAAACCTCACAATTCACTCACTCACAACTCGAGAAAGTAATTCAATTGATCCTCCTGCTTCTCTCACAGCAAGCAAAAGGTAAAGGTATACCACGCAACCAATCAATCAATCAACCAATCCACCCATTTTGTACCTTGTACCAGCTAAAGTACGATAACTCATAGGTCCATCCATCCATGTCCATTGATCAAATCAAAGTAAACAGAATTCACGCAAAGCATTCATATCCATGTCCATATCCATATCCATCAACCATTCGACTACGACAAAAAGTGTATGAAAAGGAAAAGGAAAAAGAAAAAGAAAAAGCGAGAGAAAAGCAAAGCGATAATTGCATGTTATGTTAAAAAAGACCTCCCTAAACACAATTGCAAAAAAAGAAATCAAATGTTAACGCCACGCCTGAGTAGCTAGAATCTTCTACTACAAAAAGAAAAAGATCTTAATATTGGTTATGATGATTGATTATCTTTATTCCATCGTCTCAATCTATGTATCAGTCTTGGCCTTCTTCTTTCTAGACTTTGGTGCTGATTTGGGCGTTTCAACTGTTGCAGGTGCTTCTTCTTGCTCAGTAGTAGCAACAACTGGCTCATCAGCCTTCTTGCCAGAGCGCTTACGCTTTCTAGCTGGACTCGCCTCTTTTTGAGGGGGGACGATAGAAGCAGATGATGGAGCGGGGATTTCTTCAGCGACATCGGCTTTGCCTTTCGATTTACGTCCCTTGGCTTTTGGGGTCTTGGGAGCTGGAGTTGGTGATTTCTCAACTTCGGCTTCGGCTTCAGGTTCACCCTCGGCATCTTCTTCTTCCTCAACTGTAGCTGTAACTCCGGCGGTAGCTTCTCCTACGAGTTGAGCATCGGCAGAAGCATCTGCTCCAATGTTGTTCTCATCGGCGTATGCTGCGGCAGCATCATCACCCATTTCCTTAGCTGTAAGGTTACCTCTGCGATAGGAGTGCATGCGCGCATTGTACAGACGGAGGTTATCCTTATAGGCATCTTGCCAAAGCTTGAAAGATCATTAGTAATAATGAAAAAAAGAGCTTAGATAAGAAAACTTACAGCTTTATCCTTAGGCGCCATATCAGTCCATCTCTTTGTACCTTCACTTGAAACTTCTCCCTTGGGAACATCACCAAGGTCTTTGGCGATGATTGGACGAGCGGTTTGCATATAGAGGAAGAATGGAGTCAGAGGACGCTTTGGCGCATTTGGATCGTGTTGTCTCTTTTTTCTCTCCTTCTTCTCTGGAGCAGTATCCACAGCTTTAGCTATGATAGGACTTGCGGCGCGTTGAAGAGCACCCAAAGTTTCGAGGAGAGGATTATCGCCGAGCTTGGATAGAGCTGTATCGATGGTATAACCGGTGCCATGTTCGCCGAGGACAGCATTGGTATGTTTGATGTAGGCGGAAGAAACACTGGAGATAGCTTCTTGTAAAGTCGCGAGACCACCGATAAACTTTGACCACATTAGCGTTTGCTCACAAAGATACAAGTTTAAATCCATTTGCTGGCGGATTGGTGGGGTCGCCATTGTATCGAAACGCGAAAGAGTTGATCAGATGTAAACAGTGTTGACGCGTGATTGAAGACTTTGAGGGAGATTTTGCAGTTGGGATTTTGGACGTGAAAATAGGTGCAATCGAGTCGCGTCAATGTGCGATTTTGATATTTGTATGATTCAAATATAGATGGGTTATAGTTGTTGAACTATAGCTGATGGGAATGATGTATATAGGTAATGGCGGGGGGATAGTTGATAGATTGGAGGAATGCGATGAAGATGGAATGGCTCGAGACAAGGAATGTAAAAAAAAAGTGAGAATAAAGAAGAGGAAACTTACAGTATCTCTAGTTCTCACAAAGCTTGCAACATCGATTTGTAAAGTTGCTCCATCACCAGCAGGAACTTCCTTTGGTTTTTCTTCAGTCTTCTTTGCACGAGGCATTTTTTAATATTTTCTGATTAATATGTTATGTGAGTGAGTGAGTGAGTGATTGAGTGAGTAGATATGTATGTATGTATGTTATTGAAAGAGGTTGTGTATGTTTTGGATTGTAGGCTGTCGTTGCTGATATTTCAAGCCTGAGAAGTATGAGAGGTAAGTAAATTTTGAGGGATTGTGTTTGGGGGTTTGTTTGGGTTTTGGGGGAAGGGGGGGAAGGTGAATTATTTAAAAGCGGATTATGGGCTTTCCGATCACTAAGATCACTGGGGGGTTAATGGAAGGCCGCACCAACTCGTTTGTGAGTGTGAGCGTGAGCGTGAGCGTGAGCGTGAGTGAAGGAAACGAGGCAAAAGTAGAAAAAGTAGGGAAAAGTAGGGTACAGTAGTGAGGAAAAGAACAATTGAATGAGTG
>PQXH01000336.1:0-24041 GCA_004786125.1 Botrytis tulipae
CGGGGACAACCGCTTTCCGGGGACAACCGCTTTCCCCGACTAGGAACTAGGAGGCTGCTTATAAGAGCCGACTATTAATACTATCCTCAGAAACAAACAGAGATGGGTGGTACCACGATCACGCTTCGGCGTGCGCCAATCCCGAAAAGATCTCAGCCATCGTTGCTGACGTTCCCGGAATGGGTTTCGATACAATCAAGACATCTTTTTGCGTCTTTGAGTTCATTTGGATGGTGAAGTAGGCAATTGATGGTGGAGGTTTTTTTGGTGTCTAGGTGGATGGATGATGGAAGTGGAGAGCTGGTGAATTTTTGCGAGATGCTCTATTGCGAACAATTGCCTCCATGTTAATTTTCTGGCTGGATAGATTGCTGGGTTGGGGATAGTCATCGTCATCTACGCTTCAAATAAATGAAGATAGTTCTTGGTCTTGATACGAGGTTCATCATAGATGAGGTGCGCCCAATACAAAAATATGTTTAACGCCGTCTTGTATATGAACGCAAAAGGTCGGAAATAAAAGAATGCTCATTTGTACTAAAAAGTGTCTTCTACGACTATCTGACCAGCCTCTGTTCCCAGATAATCACAGCCAATACAATAAGAACTTTGTTATTATCTGGATCAGCTTTTAGTGCTTCCCAATTGCAGACTGCTGCTTGACTGGTGAAGCATATCATAATGTCTCACGAAAGCAAGCATAATTTGTTGAGAGATAAAACAGTGTAACATTGATAGTCATGGTTTTCACTTAAACGTGTTTGATAAACGGGTATCGCAATACAGTCCAACTCCATAAAATTACCATTACTCCTCGAAGAAACCTCCGTCGCTAACATTACCATTTTGAGCCTCGTCCGCTCTCGCTCCTTCTACGGCCCCAAATGCTTGGTTCTTAGAAAATCCAGTAGATTTGTTCTTTGCGATCTTTGTAGCCCTAGAATCTTTCACCCCGCGTTGAGCTCTTCTCTGGCGTCGATTCATTCCCGTAGTATCGATAGTTGGAGCTTGCACGACAGGCTTTGCTTTTGGTGTTAACTTGGGTTTTGCAAGCTTTCTCTCTGGAAGTCTGACAGGCTTTGTAGTCGAAACGGTGACATCTGGTTTTCTATTCCGTAATCGATCAAGAGTTCCTTCTTCCATGCACTTTTCGACCTCCTTCCACATTGGAGGTTTTTCCTTAGTCGCCTTATCTTCTGTATCCTCTCCCGAGCCCTTTGGTGGATAAAGACTAATGTATGTTTCACTTAGAGGGTGATATTGAGTGTAATTGAGATCTACCTCGAGAATGTGCATTTCATCCTTCAATTGCTCAACTTCCTCGGTAGATCCAGATTCTAGAAGACGTTTTCGGAGTTTCTTTAATTGCCTGGTAGCCTTTTGACGCTCTGTAATTCCCAATTAGTCTTATGGAAACCAAATCCTGTGCCAAGAGAGTAACATACCAAAGAACCTGACCATATGGTATTTCTTTATCATTTTCTGTCTAATCTTCTCAGCTTCTGCAGAAGCCAATTCTTGTTGGTATGCGGCAAGAGCTCGCTCATCCTCCGCGCGCACATCTGCCGGAAGATCCTGCGCCCTTTCAAGCTTCCTTGTGATGTCTCTTATCTTCTTTTTTATGGTGTTGACACTGGAGGCATGAGCTTGTTTTTTGTTAAATGCAGGTTCTGATTTTCTTTTTTTGGCAGGCTTTGGTTCATCGCCGTAGACTTGAACTTGTCTAGATGGATGCACTACTTCTGCGGCATCAGAATCCGAGAGTTTGCGCTTTGGTGCCATGTTGTTGTTGAATTGATAAAAAAATCGATTCAAAGTTGAATTTGTTGTAGTTGCTCAGCCTTGTCAAATTTGTTAAACTTACAAAATATTATTTCCTCCACACCCAAACCCACTTTGAACAACATGGAACAACATTAACCCGACTGAGCACGAGCCATCAAACAATACAATGGCAGACAGCTTGTAAGTATTTTGGTTTAATTTTAATAATTATTACTACCTCTCAGCTTTTTTCACGTCTAGAAATTCAAGAGATCGAATTCAGTGCAAATTTGTATCCCACTGATTTATTGTGTATGGCGAGAGAGAAAATTACAGAATCAACTTTCAAGCAATACATGAAATTTGGGAGCTACCTAACTAATAGTTGACATATAGATCGAGAGACTCAGGGCAGTCAGCTGTTCCAAATTTATTTGGATTACAGAACAGTCGAACTAATAAAGTATTCAAACCTATCGCTACCTGTTCTGGTTGCGATTACGATTTCAGGGTCGGAAATCTTGAAAAAATAAAAAATCCCCTTGGAAATACAGATACTACAGAGGAGCAGGGCTACGAATTCAAGACCTACCCAGAGCTAAATTGTGCTAATCATGAAGTTGTGAATAATATTATTTTCGATTTCACGTCTTTCCGATTCCGACCGAAACCCTCGCAATCAGCAACTTCTCATCTAAAGGGTGAGTTCTGTTGAGTTGCCTTGAGTGCAGACAGATCAGCTGATAGGTACTTCTTGCAGGCTGGTCCCAAGATCCACTGGGCATTTGGTGATACAACCAGCCGGATAGAAACGCAAGAGTTGAAAGGGTCAAACTCTTAGAGTGGGATAGAGTACCAGATTGGCACTTTCCAGCAAACATGGACAAGACGGAAGGGATCATTAGATGGTCGCCAAACTCGGCTCGTGCACAGTTTGTCGCGTTCAACTTGAATTACCGAATCCTTCAAGTCTATGAGGCTAAGGGTCTTGCACGGCCAGGTAAATTCGAGTATGAACCCTTATCTCGTTACATTGATATTCCCTCTTTGAACACTTTCGACTGGTCGCCAGTTGTCGAAGGTTTGGTTGCTGTTGGTACTTCTAGTGGCGAACTTCAATTACTACGAGTTGACGACAATTCTAATGCTGTATTGTCTCTTTCCATCAAACAGCCAAGAGCATGTCAAGCTGTCGCTTTTAATACTACTGGGCTATTAGCAATTGGTCTCGAAAGAGTTCGCAATGATGGCTCCCTGCAGATTTGGGATGTCAATCAACGTCTAACTGGTTGGGATACCTCTCAGCCAGGATGGAAGGTACCAAATAATGCGGTCGAGCCGAGAAAGTTAGAGTCGGCCACCGTGAGTGGACGTGAGAAAAGCACCCTTGATGGCGCTACTGACAACACCCAACAGGTAACTAGCATCAAGTTCTTCGAGGATCAACCGCAAACCCTCGCTATTGGTATCAAGAACTCTTGTGTTCGAATCCATGATCTCAGAGGTTAGTTCAATTCCATAATGTCAGATCTATGTACTAAAACATAACAGATCCGAGCGGCGGAGTAATCACATTTCAAACTAAATGTAACAATAACCTTACTATCGACTACTCAGACCCCAACTATTTTGCTTCCTCCTCTTTAGATCAACCTGGACTCATGGTCTGGGATAGACGTGCCAGCACTCGAGCCACAGCCTCTCCAATGTATTTAGATGCTTTTGATAACGATGGATATGTTTGGGGAGCCGCTCTGCAACTAAAGAAGGTCATTTCTACAGACAAACAGGGTTCGTATATTAAATCATTGCGCTATTGCAGAGAGCATCGAGGAACTTTGGGTGTTCTCTCAAACGCCGGTCAACTTCAAATCTTGAAGACTAACAAAGAGTATTATGATCCTGGCTCTGAAGACGATGTCAAAGGAAGCCCGGAGTTACTTCAGGTTAAGAAGTCGTTTGATCTCGAATACCCATATATAGACCCAGATCATGGTCGCAGGCAAGAGGATAGAATTGTCTCTTTTGATTGGTTAACACTAGGGAATACAGATTTGCAGCCTCGCGTCGTCGCGTTGAGAGCTTCAGGATCATTTGAGATTATGCAAGCACCACCCTCTAGTAATGGTCAAATGATGGACTTCATGCCATGGCAACCGCCACATAACCACGATAAGGTACCCTATCACACTTTGATGGACTTTGCAGATGCCACCGAGCGTCGGGAAAACCTTGGCCCCCTCTTTGCAGAAGAGTTGAAGTTTAATACGCCAGTTTTTGGGCCAGACGGATACAACACCCCACATGTTCAAAAGTCTTTAGCGGCTGCTCTTGACAAAGCTCTAGAGCGCCCCGGGGCTCCAGCATCAGAAGTCAAAGCGGAAACCCCTGGCAGTCAGATCAAAAGAGCAGCTTTCACAAAAGCAACTTTTGCAGAAGCTATCGACCGGCAGCTTTTGACCGTTAACGATCCAGTATCCGAAACATTTGCTAAGAGAGGTGGTGTTGGCGATTATGGTGGGTTCGGCTCTTTAAACAATAAATTATCCGCTATGAGTCTCCTGGGCAAGGGAAAGTCGAAGGCTCAGAATCTATCGACAACCGAGATTCGTTCAAGCAGGGAGATGCACGAAATTTTACTTGGATCTCGCAAACCATCTTCTAAGGCCGAAGCTATGCTAATTGATAATCTGTTCATTCAACGTGCTCTCAATGGCTATTTGTTTGATTGCAACAAAAACAAATCACTAGTCAGGGAAGATCCATGGCTGAGGGATGTGTGGTATTGGATTTCAGGTATGTCCTTCTTTCTATCATCTTTGAAACTTTTTAACATTGCCAGTTGCCGAGAAAGCTGCTAAGGATGACGGTATGCTGTCTTCAACCCTTGACCTTAGCTATTTGGGAGTCCATACCTTGTGGAACAACAATCTTGGCGGGAAGGCCGAATCAAGACTTGTCGAGAGCACTGTCATCCCTGATCACACTCAGTGGGAACGGCTTATTGCTTCTATAAATAAACGTATCGGATATGAAGAATATACTGGTGTGCCAACTATGAAGCCTCAACACCGACAATTTTGCCTTGCCCAGTGCAGTTTTGCAACACCTGCCGCAGAGCTAAAAGAGATGTTGGCTCGTCTAGAGGGAAGAGGAGAATTTACTAAAGCAGCTGCACGGGCTTTGTTTGAGGGCGAACCTGAACAAGCAGTCGAGATCCTAAGACGTGGAGACAAAGAGCTAGTATTTGTTGCTGTAGCACTCGATGTCACCGTCAAGAGTCCTCCCAATGTTGATCTCTCCAATTGGAGTAAGACGCTCCGAGAACAAGCTCACATGTCGGACGATCCATATCTAAGAGCTATATTCAGCTACATCACAACGAGAGACTGGGAGGTCATTGCAAATGAGACGGCTTTACCATTGAGATATCGTGCCGGTGTGGCTTTAAGATACCTTAGCGACCTACAACTCACAGAGTGGCTTGACAAGGAAATGGAAGAAGCTATCAAACACGGAGACATCGAAGGTATCGTTCTTGCAGGAATCACGGACAACATGGTCGATATCTTGGCGAAATATGTCGCAAAATTCTTTGACTACCAAACCGCCATCCTAATCATGTCTTTCTGCTACCCTCGTTACATCTCCGACATCCGTTGCGATGCCTGGCGTCGTGACTACCAAGCTTATCTAAATCGCCATCAACAATTCATACTACGCGTCCAATTTGACCAAGGCTCGGCCAAGAAGTCTCGTCAACGAGACGGTATTCCAGTTATTAAACCCCCCATTCGCCAAGTTACTCTTCGTTGTCTCTTTTGCGATAACCGTTCGGCAAACGATCGTCACAATGCTACAGGCGCTGCTCCCGCACCTCCTAATTCATCCGCTGGTCCCTCTTCTAGCGCTGACGAACGCAATCCTTTAATGTCTAGCGGTATTAATGCCGGTCTTAGCTGTCCTCGTTGTGGCTCGCACCTACCTCGCTGTGGAATCTGTTTAGAGATTTGTGGCTCTCCAAGATCGGACAGGCCTGAGCTTTCGGAGGATCCATTGGTGAAGAGGATGGGCAATCAATTAACTTTCTGCATGAAATGCAAGCATGCTGCTCATATGGATCATGCGGTAAATTGGTTTGATAGACACGTGGAATGTCCAGTTGCCGAGTGCAAATGTCAGTGTAACTTTAGGTCTCATGTGGACATTGCTTGATTTTATGAGGGGTTGGAACGAAAGGCAATCAGAATAATTGCCGATGGCGTTATGAATGTATGGATACATCTGGGTGCATATGGGTGGATATACCCCTTTCTAGTATGAGACTGGAAGCTTAGTCTTAATGTTAACACAACAGTGTAAAGAAGAATTTTACCAACGCAAATAAATGTCTCGTTTCTGCTGAAGTTTCTAGAAGCCTACTTGATACTATTAGAAAACCAATCACTTCGCTAGAGACAATCGTGAATCGCAATAAAGTGCTGCACATTCCGATCTTATAAGTTTACTGCACTTGAATCTTATTTTGGTCAGTTACTCCCTTTCCCACAATCCATCAAACAGCCCAATAACCAATCTCCAAAGTATAGCCCTCATTTTCCCAACCACATCTCGATCATCTCTTCCGTTGTCCTACTACATCTTTTACTCTTGCCCGTCATACACCTAATATCATTTATTGCCTTCCCATTCCCCAATATTTCAATCATTCTCAATGCAGGTTTTAGGGTCTCCTCTATCCCCATTGTTTACCCATCCAAATTCGCACTACATTTCTCAATCTCCTCTACCCATTCTCGTAGCGGAAGTATCTCTATTTGCGGTCGTTATCCTTTCCAAAACGACCTTGGAGTATCTCGACAAGTAGATCCCAGGAAATCGGAGCTGGATTGACGATATTGTATACTTGAATGTTTTTGTCACCGTGCTTGCTCTTCATACATAAAAGCCCTTCCATCCCCCATCAAACTGGTTTGGAAGGAAGGAAATACAAATGACCGAACTTCTGATCTGGCACTGTGAGATAAAAAGACCTAAACTGATCGCAAAACAGATGGGACCAGGATGAGTATATCCCTCGGCGAGTATGAGGAGGGAAATCAATTGGTAGATTATCCTAGCCAATATATCTAATTTATCTAATTCACTTCATTCGAATTTGGCTTCAACATAAACACCAGCTTCCGCCTACCACCTCTTTCTCCTTATTTCTACAGCTCAGCTAATTTATCTCGCTCTATCCATCCTCTGCAACTACAAAACCGTGCTGCACCCATCCCAAATCCTCGTAATATACGCACAAGAGCATTTCGGCATACGAAAGTGAATGATATGACTTTTCTCTTCTAGTAATCGCTTACTGAATCATCAACAATCGATAAGCACCCTCAATTCATTTCAGCACATCCACTGTTTTTGAACCAAAGCAACAACTTCAGACTAAACCACTTCTCCTCCCTAAGCACTGTTTCAACCTAAAGCCCAATTGAAAGGATCATGATATTCATTCTCCCATCCCAATACCTGCATATCCATTTGTGGTATAGTTTAAGTTTCGTTGCAATCACCGGCCAACCATGATATAAACATCCATTCCAACGCCATTCGAAAATGCAATGATTCCTCTCCTCCCCTCATGCCGTTCTAACAATCAGTAAGTCTCCTCCGATCGGATATCAACGAAACCTCATTGCCTCATCGCTACCATCGTCCCTCAGCTGTGCAAATGAATGCATTGCTCTAAGCTTTTCCTTTCATCCAATTCTGCAAAAACGTCGCCAGTCCCTTTCTTTCAGGACTCTCCACCATGCTCTTAATAAATCCGCTACCATCTACACCCATACTTGGGAAGAAATTGCCCTGTAAATGCTCCACAAACATATTTCCAGTCTTCATATAAATGACCTGTTCCAATCCCGCCAATTCATTCAAAACGCTCTTGGATTGTGCATCGACCAATGGTCTGAAGTTTGGATCGCGAAGAACTTCCCAACAAACCGGATGAAAACGTTCAATGAGAAAACTATCAAAGCCGGGGAACGTTGGTTGAGGGGAAACAGGCGAGGTAATGGGCTGGCCTGGAGTCGCAATTGTTGGGCCACCCCAGATCTCTGCCATCTTTGTCATAACGTTAAAGGCAATCTTGCTGGCCGCGAGATTGCCATTTTCATTTGTGACTGTCTTCGCCAAGGTTGTGACCGACTGAATAAGGGGGTCAAAGAAAGCTTGATTCTGCTCGCTGACAAGAACGGAACCGAGGTCGTTGTTCAAGATGACCGTTACAAAGGTCAAATATTCTCTTCGCAATTCAGCGAGTTGAATTCCATCATCTGTTCCCGTAACCGGCTCGCTTAAGCTAGCAAAAACTCGTTGAAAAAGTGGCGTCAGTAGGGAGTTGAGAACTTCATGTATATCCTTCTTAAATCCAAATACCACTTGATCCAATAATCTTAAGAACATGGCGATTTCTTCCTTGGAAGAACTTTGGGACAACAAGCCATCGATCCATCTTGGCAGGAGAGGGAGCATAGCAACTCCCATGACTCCCATCAGTCTAGAGAATGAGGATCTTGCTGCATTACGGACCTCGAAAGAGGCCTTGAGTGCCTCGAGCGCAAACAAAATTGCTTCCGCGGCACGGCTGAATTCAATGGTTATCTCTTTGACAGGTGCTTGTCCAGCCCTTTTTCCTTCTCCAGGGGACCAGTCAGAAAATCCATGGGCTAACGATCCAAGAGCGAAAACGATGTGATGAATTTGTAGAACAGCTTGTGCGTTTCCCGACTTAGCTTGCTCTAAGTTTCGCTCAATGTCTGAGAACAGAGGATCCATGATTGTTCTTGCATAAATGGCTTGCTTCTCTATTGGTGTTGAAGTTGTGGATGAAATACAACCAATTGCCTCGTAAAGATTGAGTTGGGCATTGAATGCAACATCCGCTGCATCATGGTTGCCATCATCTGATGACATGTCATCATCATTTTCCCTTGGTACCTCTGCCTTCAAAGGAAGGAGATCACTGATTGATTGAATGATAGTCTCCGCAACATTGCCTACTTGGCCTCTCAAGTGTTTTACAAATCGGTGAAATAGATACCACGAACGTATCCTGACCCGTGAATGACTATGGTGCACAAAACTAACAAATTGCTCGAGAACTTGAGGAATATATTGGGTTTGGTTCTCAAAAAACGAACAGTATCGAACGCAGATTTCCATATATTGGAGTGAAATGGCAGGATGATTGAATGAAGCAATGCCTATTTACAATTAGTGAATTCTCCTGTAAAGGGGCTGGCACAATCTTACCGGATTCGACCATTTTAGACATCATGACGATCAAACGTTCGGCTGCGATACTGGATGGCTGGCTTTTGGCATAGAGGCCACCGTTGACGAGCGTAAGTTCCCCAAAAAGGTACATTTCGTGTAGTGCAAGGTCTAAATCACGCCAGTCTATCTGACCATTTTGCTCTTCGAGTCTCTGGAATGTACTTCCAATCACGTTGCTCAAGACATCAACATACAGAGCTTCATCAACTGCAGCGATAGTCTTTTGAAGAACCTGTAATCTTTTTCGAAGCTCTTGGAATTCAGCCTCGTCTGTTAATTCATCCTCATCGGCGTATGAAGAAGTGTCATCGTATCTCATTTTTTGTATTATCGCATTGAGGATAGGTGTCAACATGGCGGAATATGCAGGTGGTAATGGTTGTGCTTTGCGTAAGAATGTGTTGAGCTCTGTGAGAGATGGTATGACTGTTGCGCATATCTCGTCGTACTCGTCCGAGAAAAATCTGAGTAAAAGTGGAAGGAAAGTTTGCAATAATTGCTCTGCTTGGGCTCGAACATCGGGTTCAACTTTGGTGTCCTCGAGGATTTTGACCAGATCTGAAACAACGTTGTTGACCAGTTTTGCAACCGCTTCCGCAAGATCGGTATCATAGCTAGAAGTGTTGCGTAAGTCGTGTAGGGCTGGACTAGCGATAAGTTGCGACACAACTTCTCCAAGGTTCAAGAACAGAATCATTCCTATCTTATCAGAAGGTTTCATCTTCTTTGCCACAATCTCTGTGAAGCAGTCTATTGCTGCATCCTTGACTTTGTCTTCACCACCGTTAGGGTTTCGGCCAACCAATGGAAACAATAAATTCAAGATATCCTGATTTACGACTAAAGAGATATCAATCCACGAGACCCATTTTCCAATAACCTTCAACGTCATTTCAACAATGGCATCGTTGTTGCCTTGCCAATATGTGAGAATTTGTTGAAAAGAGCCTGCGACCGTCTGTACATCCCGAGCACGCACAAGGTCCTTCAACTCAACATTTCGCTTTGTCTCTTCTCCAGCTCTGGCTATCATCAAATCGGCAATCTCGTCATGGATAGAGCTTAAAAGCCGCAAATATAATACAACTCCAGAAAGATTATCCACTGATCCATTTTGATGACCTGCGAAGCTTAGGAAATCTCTGATGAAACTTTCCCAGCCTTCCTTGTATAATGATGAGAACAAAAATGTCAAGGTTTGTGTGAGCTTGTTCTGTAAAGCGGGTGGATCGACCTCGTTCCCAGAGGCATATGTTCTTCTGACATAGTCATGTAGTTGTTCTTTGAGCCCACGCAAGCTCTGATCGTCTATATGTTGAGTTTGAATCGCATTGTTGACAATGTCCAGTGAAACTAATCGTACGACTTCGGCGGCTTTTGGAGCTCTGGTGAAGAGGTTAAGGCATGCTTGTAGGCTCGAGGTGTCGCCTCGGACTTGAGTGAGATATTGAACCGCTTGTTCTTTCAAGTTTGGGTCGGATCGAGGATCCCATGCGATTTCGATGGCTTTCTCAATCTATAGAATAATGGCAGATTAGTACAGATGTTCAATCCTTTATATCCAAACTTCCATTCTCGAGCAATACCCCCGCCAGCGCAGAAGTTCCCGGAAGCGGTGTATCAAGAACATACCTGGGCGTCCATGACTGCTGTATTCCCAAGAACTAAAGCTTGAGGTTACAGCAGACAGAAAGGTTTAGGAAGTTCAGATGATCCACAATTATTGTAAAGTAAATCGCATGTACATCTGTAGCATTCTTTGAGACTCCGCTATCGAGTCATAATAATTTTTAGATTTATTCGTTGAATGGTTGGGGACGAGACAAAAGCTTGTAATAGAAAGAAGACTTGATGCACGATTGTAAACTTGTACGTTGAATCCCTATCTGGTTTTTGAGTTTGTATCCTGAGCTCTTAAAATAACTTTTGTTGCCAGTTTTTTGCAATATGATGTTGGAAAAGTTCTACTGAAAGCGGTTCTTCAGAAGATACTGCCCCACCACAACACACAAATCTGAATGAAGGGTAAGGCAAGGTTTAATTTCAGCCTTTCGCTTGGTGAAAAGGTGACACGTGAGAGACGGCCCCTATTTTATCCGGACTCAGTCTTCAGTTGGGTACTTACTCGTTGCCACTATTGAGGAGTTCCCAAGGGGGGTTCTCTGACGAATCTGAGAATACCTAGGTACTTGAAGGAAAGAAGGTCGGCGTTAGACATAAAATTTAAATTCACACTGTATAATCTACGTCACCCGGTTATGTTATTGAATACGTTTAGAAATCTTTCAAACTATGTTCATTAATAGTCTATTTAAGTTAAGGTAATAAAAGAAATCCTATGTCATTATGATAAATATCATCAGACATGTACATCAATTCCTCATTTGTCACATTACCCCCTTCAAATTTCTTGATGCTGTTTCAAAATCTGTCCGGTATGTATGTGGTTATCCTTTCATCATGCTTTCAAAGCTGAGATCAAAAATGAAAATCCACGATAGAAAACGCCTGCAATGGAATCTAATCCCCAGATTCTATGAGGCGTCGCGTTTTCGACGCGCGTAAATGGTGATTTTGATGCAAATGTACACTCCGGCCATTAAAAAAGCTAGAAGGGCCAAGAGATCAAGAGGAAGAAGAACGCCCGCCAGTAGGAACCCCATCCATGCTTTACGTAGCCACCATGTTCTGTCAGGATCATGAGAAGCCTTTGTGAAATCAGAACTTTGACGTGAACCTTTTGATGTGTTATGAGAGGTGGATTGATCTTGATTGATGTCCTGATTCTGATCTTCATCAGGTCACTGGAACGAGAATCCACCAGGAAAGCCTTGAGGAGCGCCCCGAGCGCGACCTCCCTGCGGCATACCTCCACCGAAACTGTGGAAACCACCTCCACCTCCACGGCCTCCTCCCATCTGGGCTCCAAACATTTGCATGAGAATTTCTATTGATAAAATTAGCAGTGTAATTTGGACCATCAAGGTTGTAGACTAACCTGGATCAATATTCATTCCTCCCCCACCACCTCCCATACCGCCTCCAAAGCCATCCATTGGATCTTCCAAGTCTACACCACTATCGTATCGTGCACGTTTCCTAAAGTATTATGTTAGACTACGCGGTAATGTCAGAAAAACCAGATCAGACTTACTCAGAATCACTCAAGGTCTCGTAGGCTTCTCCAATATCCTTGAATCGCTCCTCTGCATGTGGATCATCCCGGTTCTTATCTGGATGATGGATGATTGCAGCCTTTCTATAAGCCTTCTTAATTTGGTTGTCATCTGCGTCCTTCTCAACGCCAAGAATCTTGTAGTAATCCTTTCTCTTGCTCTTCTTCAGCTCGAGTTCAGCTCTTCGTACCTCCCTAGCAATACTAGCGTCGGAAGGATCTTGTTCTTGCAACTGCTTGAGCTCGCGTACAGCTTCCTCCCACTGGCCAGACTCGCCAAGAGCGGTAGCTTTTGTCTTCTTTGCTTTGGTGTATGAAGGATCAAGTTGAAGAGCTTGATCACAATCCTCAATAGCAGCCGCATAATCCTTGAGGCGAGATTTGCACAAAGCACGATTTTGAAGTAATTTGGAGTTTGTTCCTCTGTTTGTAGGGTCGAGCGCGAGAGCTTCACTGTACTTTTCGATGGCATTTGGGTATCGTCCAGCCTTGAATTCCGCGTTTCCGTCGGTTTTCAACTGATCAACCTTCCTGACCAATCTTAAATACTTGACTGCGTCTCTGTAATCAGGATCGCATGTCAAAGCTTGTCGGAAATGCTGGATGGCCTTTTCATTTTCGCCTTGAGAGTATAAAGCTCTACCCCTCAGAACAAGCGCCTCAGGATCTTGGCTGTTTCCTCGTAACAAAGACATGGCAACATTTTGTGCATCTCCCAAAGCATTGACATTGCCCATCTTTAGATAAGCCTCGCCACGCATTAATTGCCATTTGCGTGGCTTGGGTACACCCATACCAAGTAATCTTTCTGCCTGTTCAATAGAGTGTATTGCCATTGATCCAGTTCCGTTTTTAAGTGCGTCTGCTGCAGACGCAAGATGTTGCAACATAGCTTTAGCTGGTGCCATATCTTTTGCTGAAGGTGGTGGTTGAATGCGGCCAAAAGTATCCATAGCCTCTTGTGGTAATCCCATACTGATGTAAATTCGAGCCAATCGTAGAAGTACTTTGTGGTTGTTAGGATCAAGCTGGTCAGCTCGCTTGGAATCTTCTAAAGCCTGGTAGTATTGGCCAGCAGCCATATAAGCAGCAGCACGATTGTTGATATAGGTGGATGATGATGGCATCGCTTCGACAGCTACAAATGGCACAAAAATCAGCAGTTGTCATGTATTTAAACCCTTTCGAAGGCACGAACCCTTGGTGTATTCTTCAATGGCTTTCTTGTACTGCTTAGCCTTGTAGTATCTATTTCCAGAATCTTTGAATGCCTCTGCTTCTTCTGGGGTTGGTGGCGCTACCGCTTGAGGGCTTGTTGGGTTTGATTTGTGAGCTGGTGGAGGAGGGGGTGGTCCCTCTCCATTAGCTGGAGCACTGTCACCATTGGGTGCACTTGGCTGAGGAGCAGGCTTTGGAGCAGACTTTGAAGAAAGCTTACGAGCAGGCTCTGCTGGTTTTGATGAGCTTGCTTGCGTGCTTGATTGTGAGTTGGTTGCAGGTGGTGGGGAAGGATTGCGAGCGCTGGCAGGAGAGTCAACGTCAATATCCATAGGTTCCGACATCCTGACTTGAGTTGATAACCTCCGCAGTTGATCTGGCGGAAGGTTTAAAGGGTGAGTAGTATTTGGATCAAAAGAATTTCGCGACGGGTATACACTCGATTTTGGTCGTATACGGCTGGATTTTGTTGAGCCTGATTGTTTTTCCTCTGATTTAATATTTTCCTCTTCTTTATTTTTACTTAATCTTGAGTAAGATTTCTTTAGTGGGGATTTTGAGCGAGGCGAATCCGTTTGAATCCCCTCCTCGTTATCTTCAGGTTTCTTTGGTTTTCTTGGTGTTTTTGAAAAGAGGTTAAAGGACATTGAGAATAGATAATAATTCCCGCTGGGATGACCGTGGGTGCGTGTAGCCGGTCTGACGAACGATTGTGGTTGGACAGACTGTGAGAGCGAAAAAAAAGGAAAAAATATGATATGACGGTTGGTTTTGATGTAATGGCTTATAGTGAGTGAAACCAGTAGTAACAGCCCTAGGTAGGTTGTGTGTGGCGTGTGGTGAATATAAGTTTTTTTCCGTAGCTAGAATCTTATAGAAGCTCTTAGAATATATTCAATAAGAACATGAACTCCCCAACTCCGTTTGATGCAGCACACATACAACACAATACCAGACGTCAAAAGTCCATTTTGGTAGGGTAGAGAGAGAGAGAGAGGAAGAGAGGAAGAGACAGCGAAAGGGAAGAAAAATATAAAAGAAAGGTAGGAGGAAAAGTTAAAGTATTTATGAAAGAGAGAGAAGGGATTTATTTACTTTTGGGGGTTTCGCTTTCGCTTTCGCTTTTGCCTTTGCTTTTTTGCGATTCTTGTCTCTCTTTTTTCTTTCTTATCTTTTTCGTATATACCTGGTAGCCTTCTCCTCCGTCTTTATCCTGTTCTTCTCCTTGAAAATTGTTGTCTTTTGGGGGATTGCGAACAAGCAAATTTGTTCGCTTCTTGAAGTGCGTCAAAGGCTATTTTCGGTATGAATGAGGAACTGAAAAAGTAGTCCCATAGGATACGAGAAGTGGAGTGAAGTCAAGACCGTGAGAGAGTGTGAGAGAGATATTAAGAGGAGCGCAACAAGATATCTAAGATGAGAAAAATGGGCGAGTAGGTGGAGATGATCGAGGTTGGAAATATAGGTAGAGTGTGAGAGTGTGAGAGTGTGTGTGTGTGAGAGAGAGAGAGAGAGAGAGAGAGAGAGAGATTGGGGGAGGGGGGATGATAGATGGGAATAGTAAACACAAAAAGTTTTCGACCTCTTAGATATTCACAAAATAGAGTGGTAAGGTATCGAGGGTATGTATGTATGTATGTATGGATGGATGGATGGATGGATGGATGTATGTATGTATGTATGTAGGTAGGCAGGTATGGTTTGTTATGGTTCGTATGGTATGTATGGTATGGTTTGGATGTACTCCGTATGGCTGTATGAGATCAGTCAATCAAATCAATGGCTCATTCAAACTTGCTACCAGTTATTTTCCTCTTCCTTTCTTTTTTAGTGCTATCCAGATCTTCCTTTGCAGGGCATCGACTTCCAATAGATTTTTTGTGGCCCCTGGAATCTTTACACTTTTATTCGTCCGTGCTGTCATCTTGATGCCTGCTGAGTACGGAGGGAGGAGTGAGTCGAGAGCAGATATTCGATTGCTAATGTTGTACTCCGTACCCGAATATCCTACCTCTCTTTTACTCTTTTGCATCTTGCTCAGCCATCTCAATTCTGTTACGAGCACGTTAGCTTGGAGTAGACACTTTTCCCTTTTTCTTTTTTGGCTCGTGGAGGTGGATATCATTTATCATTCTGGGGCTCTTTGCCTTTTTGGCTATTTCTAGAAGCTTCTCATGCTGGTGTGACCTGCACATATCTAAGCAGCACGTTTTTGGCCATAAAAACAAAAATCAAGGGCAAAGCATGTATATGTGAAGTACCTGTCTACCACCCACGGCGTCCGACGGTAAGGTAAGGGCTCTGTCAGTGAGTGTCATATAAATTATAGTTCATCCTAAGTGGAGAATATATGATAATGGGATTAGCCCTGACCTAGATGAGGTAGAGAATAGATACACTATTGATATTCTGTAGAATTCAATACTTCTACTTCTACAGCTCCAACTATGAGGTAATACTACTATCGATTTCTTGAATCTGTTTCTCAAACTTCTACCTCTCTAGATGTATTTGATTGACTTGCAATTCCATCATCTTCCATCTGGTGTTTACAATAAAATGGTTTCCCAGCCTCCAAGATATCTATCCCCCAAGATATCCCCCTTCATTTTTACCCAACCGACATCCAATCATTGGATTATCCGATGGCGGAGTCTCCAGTTTTACATCTATCTCAGATTCTCAGCCTTGCTACTTTACAATACCTACCTAGTTTGTCTACGCTTCGCACAATCCGGTCGGATCCTGTCATACTCGGCACTCTTCCGGGGCGGGAGTACCCTCAAGGATTCAGAGGTTAAAGATGCGCCGCCGAGTCATATCATGGAAAAAAGAAAAAGAAAACGGTCGGTTGATAAGAGAAAGTTGGGTGGAAAATTGAAATGTATTATTAAGCGCTCACAAAGTGTAAATCTCGTTTGTTGACATCTGAAACGTTGTTGGAGGTTGGTTGACCGGAGCAACGACTCGGACTTTATTTCCATTGGTGAACCACAAATCGGCATTCGAAGACGATGTTACCTAGGTACAACTACACGCGCCAATCCTGTGATTTCTGATTACTGATTTCTTGGAAGTAACCTTGGAAGGAAGTTGTGAAGTATACAAAGTACGTATTTGATCGGCAAGACTCCATTTCAATTCTTGAATTCTCAGGAAATGTATTAGCAATGAATGTGAATGTTTACCTCGTCTTCATTCATTACAAGCTCGAGTATCGTATTCTGCGAAAGTCCGCACATTGAATCAGAATAAGACAAAGTGTGTCATTTTGTAAGCCATCGTGGAAGTATCCATTTTCATGCAACCAGAGTCTCCACGGCGGAGCCTGAGTCGTGCACCGGAGATCACGCCCTCGTGGCTTGAAAGTTGCAGATGATTACCAAGGACCTGTTCATACCGTTAAAAGCTGGATAAATGCAATCTAATGCAACTTCGGCTATGAACCTCCGATGTATGTATGTAGGTACTGTACTGTACCTACTCTATTGGTACTGTACTTGCTGTACGGAATACTCTGATACCTAATTATAATACTTTTGGGCGAGCCTCACATTGCATAATTTTGGCTCTGATGATGAACCATTGCGGGGCCCCATGAGCTCCCCCATGTCTTTCATTTCACCCAAACAATTGCCTTTATGAATTCATCAACGAAGCTTCCAAGCTCAATATATCAAAAGCAATTTCGTGTCTTTTCTTATGAATTATCTGTTTCAAAGCTACTTGCAATCCAATCTTATCATTATGGAGGGTCCTCTGAAAGCTCATATTAATCGTGCTTTCGGACACCTCGGGTGCTGCAGTCTTTCAATTTCGCGTCCCTGCTCCCTAGTCACCGCCTATTTAATCTTCAATTTGGCTTTTTAGCAGTAACAGTCATTCCAAATAGCTTAAAAGTCAAAAGACAGATCCCCTTCAGACCTTTCCAGCTGACACTCTTTCCACCCCGAGATCAACGGTGAATTACACTTCGCCCGTCCATGTCTCTTGCGCAGCAGCATCCTACATACTCCACAATCCAAATAGTGAAACCTGCCACAGGTAGATCCCAGACTAGTTATCTGTCCAAGATCTAGTTTCTGAAGGAGTTCAAGAAATTCCTAAAACTTGAGTATGAGTTACATAGGAGCGATAATAGTACTTACTGGGATAAAGCCCACGCGAAAGAAAACCGAGATCTCCAACGTAACATTCAAAAGACTTAGACTCAAAGTTCTTGAGTGTAGTCGGACAGCTAGTTCATCGTTGGAAGCTGTACAGTTCAACTGCCTAGCTATGCAATATTGAAGATTTCTATCAATTGAATGTCATAAGGAGGTTTCCCATAGGCAGATTCGGCCCCACTTCATCGCCCCGAATTTCAACCTCAGCCTCAAGATTTGCAAACATCACCCTGGATCACGTTATAAAGCTTGGTGATTTCGTTGAATAACTGACCGATACTTCTCATGCCATTTTGTCCGACGTGAAGAAGAAAACACAAGTAGTGAGGTAGCGATCATCAGTTTCATTATCCAGAGTATGGATATCTTTGTGCTCAAATTCTTGTCTTCGATGATACTAGTGAAAACAAGCTTGGATTCAAATCGATTTTAATGCCTATATTTGCTACCTGTTGAGAACTTCAGAATGAAATGGAGAGAATTATCCTTAAATTCTAAACGGAATCTAATCAAACAGATGGTATAATATCAAATATAACTTTTCTGTTGCAAGTTCTTTGCTATTAGTAATATACTTTTTTACATCAGATTATCAACTTGTGAATGAGAATCTATCATCCAGTATATTACCAGCAAGTGTCAAAGAAATACCACAAGGCTTATAATAGCTATTACCTATTCTAAATGAATAATATTAATATTCTTTTTTGAGAGAATCACATTATGTAAAATATATTTCAAAAACTATTTATCAATAATAAAAACTATTATATATTTATTTCATCTTAATAATTACTAAATAGAAAAGAATCTTCTAACTATCAATAATAAAGATAAGATTAAAGATATATAAGATATCAAAATCGTCGCCGAAAGGTTTTTCAATTTTGTTTCTAGTATATTTCCTACTACTGACTCCATTTTAAAACAGTTTGCACTCTTTTATGATGATTTATAGCTGCGGGATATCTTAGCAGACAACAATAACACTATCACCAAAATCTTCAATTGAGACTGCGTCTTCACACTCCCGGCATGGAAAGCTTGCGTCTTCCCATGTATAGGTGGTAGTTACCTTGAGGTGTATTATAGGATACAATAATTTTATCTTACGTTATTCCATCTTGCGTGATCTTCGGTTTACTGTGGAATACTGTATCAATATATAAGTCTCTGATAACAAATAGTTATCTTATTTTATATTTTTTTCACGAGGAATGGTTGTAATGTGCCTGCGTGGGTGAGGTCCGTACAAACCCTCTGATGCCAATTTAGACGTCAAATGGGTATACGAGGCACATGAGCCTCATTCTTTTCTACGTTACCGACATCTTTCTACCTAGTCAACTCATTTATATTGCCGTAGCCTCTTACATAATCTCTACATCATTCGCAATGGTTAGGACCCTTTTAGTCTTCTGATACCCTCGAATTTCTATCCATGTTACTTTACTCTTTTTCTGAAGTGAGCCAAACATCCGATTGCAGTAAAAGTCCGTTCAAGTTTCAGGAATAGATAATATTATGGGCTAGTTAGACTACAGAGCTGAAAATATGTAAAACGACATCAGTCGATGCCCGCAAATCAATCATCACCTACCAAACTTCTACCAGCAATATCACTTCTTGAACCTTTCCTCGCCCTCCAGAACTACCTTCTCCATCTCCTCGAATGCTCCAAGAGCACTCCCATATCTCTTCCACACCTCAGGTCTATACCCCTCATCTATCTTCTCAATAGCGCCCTCTTCTTTCCACCTTCTTCCTATCAATTCCTCGAAACTCTCCCCTTTCCATTTCGCCTCATTGCCGCTTCCGATCTTTCCTCCTTCTTTCTCGCTTCGCTCTACGCCCCAAACGGCTTTGTAAGCACCGCCCAAGGCACACGCGTTCCCTCCCACATCCAATCTCCATACTCCCTCCACTCCACCCAACACCTCACCCACAATCTTCGCAATGGCCGGATTATGCGAGCCACCACCTACAAGATAGATACGACGAGGTTGAGCTGGTATATCTTTCGATGGCGAAGTAACCAATTTCTGCGAACGAAGACGCAAGGAAAGGATTTGCGATTCTACAATGACACGAGCCTCCGTTTCTGGATCATATGGTGTTTTTGCTTCATTTAGTGTACTGTTTGGTGAGGATTCATAGCGGAAGGTACCAGCTCGGACGTTTGGCACGATTTCTGGGAGAGGGAAATAGAGGGCTAATTTTGCAGGATCAGAAGGAGACTTTTGAGCGAGAGGTGGGGTTTCTGTGGCCGCTTTGTTGAAGTTAGACCATGGATCTGAGGTTTTGGATGTAGGGAGAGCATCTCTAATTTTTTCGCGAGCGAGACCTCCGTTCTTATAGCAGAGCATGAACATGTAGAGACCGGCTGTAGTAGGATGGTTGAAAAAGTGGTAAGCGGGGTCTGGGACGTAGTTGGGGGTTGACATGAGGAAGGTTGTGGATGTTCCGAGGGAGACGATAGCGTCCATGGGGCGAAGAGGGAGAGCTAAGATTGTGGCTGGATTGTCACCGGTGAAAGGAACGATTCCACAATCAGCGGGGAAATTATAGCGAGATGTAAAATAAGGGGATATAGAGCCCATGCTTCCACCGCCATCTTCTCGTACCTCTCCAAGTTTGGACCTCAAGGAAGCAAGCCCATCGGAGCCAGCTGCAAGGGTGAGAAGAGGCTCACTCCAACATCCGGATTTTATGTCCCAGAGATCCATGCCGCAGACATCACTGATATCGAAGGGAGCAACTTTCCCGAGGAACAAAGATGCCAGGAAAGATGAGACGAGGGTTATACGAGAAGTACGGCGGTAGACCTCTGGATACTTTTTGTGAAAACGCATGATTTGAGGTCCCGTGAATCGCTGTGAATGTTGTTAGTCAAAGCATACCCACCTACACATTACCCCTGCGACATAAAAGTCGAGAGTTAACAAGACAGAACTAACATGATGAGCTTTACTCCCCGTAACTTCTGCGAGTTTCTCCTCACTCCCCAACTCGCGATCAAAAGCATCGCATTCCTCTTGCGTGCTAGCATCTTGCCAATTAGGACTCCACGGATGCGCAAACGTATCCTTCAACTGCTCTACCAAACTTTTTTTCGTCTCCAAAGCTCCCAATACTTCTTCACCATTTTGGCTCCAGTAAACACTTCCGTGTTGTTGACCTGAGCCTGAAATTCCCTTAATCAAATGAAAGGGACAAGATTTTTCCGAAAGTCGTTGGAGAACTAAATCAACAGCTTCGAGCCACATGGCTACTGGTGCGTAAACCTCTCTTTCGACTTTATTGACATGTACACCTTTTTTGATGCCATATTTGGAGAGGTCGGCATCGAAGTCGACTTTAGCTTCGTATCGGACTTTGAGGGAAGATGATACCACAATTGCTTGGAAAAATTAGAGAGCGGTAGAATGAGGAATCTATGCTCACGTGGACATACCTTTTAGTTGTTGGGTGGAGAGGTCAAATCCTAGGTATAAAGATTCATCTTTTGAAGACATGTTCGATTTTGTGATCTCGATTTGAATATTGACGTGATGGAGAATGCAATGAATGAATTAAATATCACAAAATTTAAGAGCAAAGAAAGAACGAAAGGGCTATTTTATACACAAAGAATTGGACATGCCTCTATCGTGGGGTTATGGAGAAAGGGAGGATTAGTCAAAGTTGACGTTGGAATAGTATCCACATTTAGCCTGAATGAAAGCCACAAATCCAAGTGGTTCGGGTATTTAGATGCGCACCAATCAAAGCAGACAATCGTTTGCCATCATAATGGCTCTATAAATTTTGATACATTGCATAGAGTACAATCTTGTAGAAATTTCACCACCTACGCCAAATTGCTCCTCTGTAATTGTAGAGACTTATCATGAAGTCTTATCACCCATCCCTAACGCCGACTCCAATTCCATGCAAACTCCAACCATGAATGTTCATACGATCTTCTATAACGACTATAACGTCTTCTTAGTGTCATGACTGTGGGCATGTCCATTATGATCGTGGTCGTGGTCGTGTCCATTCAATTCAGGTTCAGGACTTTCTCGTGGGCTCACATCTCCACTGATAAACTCATCGAAAAGGGAAGGTTTAGCTTCATCTCTTGGTACAAAGCGTACTTTCACTCGTCGAACACCTCGAACCTTTGAGCCAACCATTTGTCTGACACCATCCTCTACTTCTCTGATATCCTCAACTGTCCATGCCTTAGGTACGGCAAGTTGAAGCTCTATCAGATAGTTCTGTCCGGATTTAACACCCTCGACTTCTCGTAATTCCACTTCTGACCCTTCTGTAAGATTGAGCAGACTCTTTTGTACCGCCTTTGTGACAGACTCCTTGACCTCGGAGTCAATTCCCCTATCTGCCAATTCGTATAGCGCTGATATAGTATTGCCCCATCCGGCCTTAATCACGAGTAATGAGATGAGGAATCCTCCAACAGGGTCCAGCCAAGCTGCCTCGTGTAGGAAATTTGCTCCAAGAATCGCGAAAAGGGTAACGATACCGGTGAGGGAGTCAACTCTGTGATGGATCGCATTACTGGCTAGAACCGAGCTCTTTCTTTCTCGTGCTACTTTCATTGCTGTGGAAATCTAAGTCAGCATAAGATAAATCAACGAAAGATTTACCAATGGCAACTTACTTGCTTGGTATAGGTATTCCTTGACGACGATTGTACCGGCAGCTAACCAAGCAGCGTGTAAACTAGGTAGTAATGGCCCATGGCTATGACTATGTCCATGTGCATGTGCGGCAGCTTCTGCGGCCGCATGGGCATCCAAGAAGAAATGTGCATACAGGATCTCAGAACTATTCAAGCACATGAACATCCCTCCGAAAAGAAGCATGCCACTAACACCCAATGATCCTAAGCTCTCAACCTTTCCAAAACCTGTTGGAAAGAGTTCAGTTGGAGGTTTGAGACTCCAGGAAACTGTCGCCAATGTAAGGATATCACTGGCAAGATCGGTGACACTGTGCCACGCATCTGCCAACATAGCTTGAGAGTTGAACATGTATCCTCCTACTCCTTTGGCAACCGCCATGCCCAAGTTCGAATAAAGTCCAATCCGAGTAATGCGCACACCGGCATCGTTCTTATTCGTTGAAGTAAGGTATGTATTATCATGATGGTGATGATGAGAGTGGCCCGCGTGTGAGCGCGTTTGAGTAGTTGTGAGAGCGGCCATTGAATTGAGTAGTCTAGGATTGAAGTTATCGGATAATGATTGAAGTCTTGGGAAGGATTTAAGAGGAATGTTGTAAGCTTTAGTACTATAATTGAGTAAAGTGGAATCGAAAGCGGCAGTCTGCAATACTCGGGCAGTTTGATATTGAGGTGTCCTTATATTCGACTTGAACCCCAGTGTGACGACAGGCCTTAACGAAAAGCGTCCATGGGAGAAGCAATGAAGAGGCATGGACATAAATAATTTATTTTTGGAGTTAACCATAAAATAAAAAATGTATTCTAACCGGACAATATCCTTTTCGTGTACACCCTCTCTAGGCGTTCATTAAAGGTACTAGGTGCTTTTACAAGGAGCGTTATGGACCACGTTAAGGGTCGATGGTTGTGCTGTGTACGGAGCCTAAGGGGAAAATAAATATATATTATTAGTGAAGAATTAGAAAGGAATTAGCAAACGTTAGATGGTGTGTGGAGCAAATTTCTACGAGTACAACGAGGCTTTCGTAAGGTTAATATCGAATTGCATAAATGAATTCGCAAGCCAACCTTCCCAAATGACGACGATTACCTGGGTGGTAGGGAAAACTATACTAAACCAATACCTAAAATCAAATATATAAGATTTCAATAGAAGATTCAATGTATTTTATATAGAAATCCATAAAACTAATAAAAAATATTAAAATAACTTCAAATTCGAAGTTATTTATTTATTTTAATCAACTAGCTATATGATTAGCTATTTCTTTTCTATTTCTTTTCTATTTCTATTTCTATTTCTATTTTCATTTCCGTTTCAACTTTTTAATTCTTCAATTAAAACTATTTAGAGGGAAATTATATATAAATTTCGTTAATTTTATCAATAATTGTCAGGGTTCAGTTGTAGAGAATATGTTAAGAAGACACCGGGGAATAAGTAATGGATTATATAATAATATATTGAGATCTAGTCAAAACTAGTCTTGTACTCTGGCCTGTCCAGAGTATATTCGGCTTATTATATCTTACTTCTATTTCATTTTAATATTATAGACTTTTTATTCCTTATCTGTTGTAATATTATAGAGTATTATTTTTAATTAAAAATAATATAATAAATATATCTTTTTGAATATATATATATATATAATATTTCTATATTCATATGATCCACCAGTAGCGAATCACA
>PQXH01000337.1:0-23681 GCA_004786125.1 Botrytis tulipae
ATCATGTGATTCGCTACTGGTGGATCATATGAATATAGAAATATTATATATATATATATTCAAAAAGATATATTTTTTATATTATTTTTAATTAAAAACAATAAGTACTAATACTGTTTAAAGATTCAGGAACCGTAGAAGTACTACTCCATTAGTATTAGCATTATTCAGAGATTCAGGAATTGTAGAAATACTATTCCATTAGTATTAGTATTGTTTAGAGGTTCGAAAACCATAGAAGTATCACTTTATTAGTACTAGCACCGTACTTCCACCGTTTTATATCCCTGCTTGTGCCGTTAAGGAATCTATTAATAACAAATCTCTAAAATATTAAATTGATATAGAAAACAATAAATTTATTTGAATTTTTATTTATTTAAATTCTTTTATCAAATTTTTGAATATTAGAAATAAAATTAAGATTATCTATCAAAAATAATAATTACTTAATATAATTTTAGTTATTGAAACTATTATAATTTGATATAATATATTTAATATTTATGTTAGTTCGAGAAGGATACAGAAAACGTAGCACCCACGTATTCATAGGTCCTATATATCTAATTATATTTTATTTAAAAAACTACTTATATAAAAAAATAGTAGGCTTTATATAGATACTATTAAAAAAGCTAGTTTCTTTCATATTCACTTAATCCCTTTAATATAATAACTATTATATTATATTAAAATTATTTTTTTAAAATGAATACTTTTATTTATACACTCAGGATTCCCTTTTATAGCTTTAATTACAATAATTAAAAAAAAAAATTCATAAAACTATAAAATCATTTATTTATTAATTAAAATCCTTAATCTTTTATTAATAAAACTAATCCCTTTCTTTAATCTCTTTTCACTCATTTCATTATCTTAATATCAATCTTATTTATATTAATTAGATTAATAAAAGCTTAATATAGCTTTCTCTTTATTATTATATCAATTGGATTAATTAGACAATTAATTCAGATTATTTCAACAATCTCTCTTTATTTATAAAATTAATATAATATTATAATATGAATTATTAATCTCTTTTCACTAGTTATTTCTAGTTTTTTAAATAGATTATATAATAATTTAGAATTAGTATATAAAACTAATAGAATCTCCTTGTTAAGAATAATATTAATTATAGAAATAATTACTATACCAATATTGAATCCTTAAACTAATTTGTATAATTCGAATACTAAAATATTATATATAATTCTTTTGTATTTAATAGATAACTAATAAATAATATTAATATTATTATATTTATTTATTATAATAATTATATAGTTTATTTAAAATAAATAATCTTTATTATTTATAAAAGTGATATTAGTAAAAATAATAATTTTGAGTGAATTTAAATTAAATGATATATAATTAAGTTTTTTAGTAGAATTTTCTTTTTACTATTTAATATATTTATTTAGTATTATAATATTATTTTTATTAGGTTGTATTATTTATATAGCTATTAATAAATCAAAAGATATTTTAGATTAATATAATTACAATATATATACTATAAGCTTATTATATAATATATTAATTATATATAGAAGTATACTTTTAAACTTTGCTATATATTCTATAAATATTTGTTGATTTTATAGAAATAGATTATAGATTATTATATTACTTTTATTGATTAAAATAAATATTATTATTAAATTTTAGTAGATAGTTATAAGTTAGTTCCTTGTAATCTTTAGCTATAAAGCTAGTCTACTTAAATTACTTATTCTCAATTTATATAAATATATTATCTCCAATTATAAATATATTATTTATTTGGAATTTTATAATATCAAATCCAATTCTCTTATCATTAATATATAACAAATAAGAATTATATATAGATTATTATATTTTAAGCTTTTTATAATAATAAATATAGTATATTTAGAATTAATAATTTTCTATTTTTAGAATATTATATAATAGTTTAATGATAAGTAGAATTATATTAATTAATAGATTTATTTTTTTGGAGTATATATATAGAAAATATAATATAGATTCAAAGTTAATTAAATATATATTTGAATAATATTTCGAATATATATATTTGTTTTATTTTCTTTTTGAGTGCTTATGGCTAATAAAACTAGAATATATTAATATAATTATTGAATTATCAATATTTACATCAAAACAATAGTTTTATTAATATTATTATATATTTGAATAATTAGTTATAACTTGCGAAATTTAATATCTATTTCTTTATTTTTAATTTCATTAATAAAATATAACTTGAAAATTTATATATTAAAAGGAATATTTGATAATAATACAATTTTAAATACATTTTTAATTATCAAATTATCAATCTCCTTTTTTCTAGAATTCTTATATAAAATTAAATCTAGAAGATTAATAATAAAATAATCGAAATATTCATTTTATATATAAACTCAAATTTGAGGTATAATTATTTACAAAAAAAAGATTAATATAAATATTTGGCTATTTATAAATAAATCTAAAAGAAACTTCTTAGTATTTGTAATATATATAATAAATATATTAAAAACAAATAATATAACTTTATTAGATTTTAATAAAGTTATTTTGTTATTATCAATTTGTTCTAAAATATAATTGTTTTAATTATTTGAATTAAAAGAATTAATATTAATATAATCAGCTTTATTATATATATAATATAATCTTATTGATATAAAATTAAATCTTATAGATTTATAGAATAAATTAAGCATATATATCTCTTTATTTATATTAAAAAGTAAGAATAGTTCTCTTTATTTTCTAATAATTATTCCACTACTTTCTTTTTATATTAAAATAATATTATTTAATAATAATTTATAAAGTATAGTTGTCAAAAGGCTATTATATATATTTAGAACTTTTTTTATTTATATTGAATTGTATAGTTTATATATCTTTATTATAGTTTTAAAGATTATAATAACTTATTATTGAATAATAGATATTAGGGGGCTAATATTAATTATATAGGGAAATATACTAAAAACAAATAAAGTGGATACTAATCTATCAAACCGAATTATATTATTAATAGCTTTTATAATTATTTAAAGTATAAATATTTTGCTTATATTTAATTTATAAATTTCATTATAAATAATTTTATAAGATTTATATAATAGTATATAAAATCTCTTGATAATATTAATTAAATAATATATTTTTATTAAAACTATCTTCATTTAAATAATCATTAATATAATATATTATTGAGATTCTTTTTTAATAGAATTAATATTAATATTATAAATAATATATTCCAATAAACTAATATATATATTAATTTAATATTTTTAAAATTTGTTTTATATATACTTTATAAATATATTATTTAATTATTGAATAGTTTGAAAGTATATAGCTTTATTAATAATATATAGAATAGGGTTATTATTAATATAAAATATATTAATAAGTATTATATAATTAAACTCAGAATTCTTATTGGATAAAAAAAACTTGAATTTATTGGGTAATTTATTATAAATTTGATAATGATAATAAAACTTTGTAAATTACTTAATTACTTCAAAATCTTTATTGTATTTTAAATATTTAAGTATTTTATAAAACTTATAAATAAATAAATAATTAAATTATTAATGTATATATTATAATTCAATTTTTATAAGACAATATTCATTATTATTTATAGAATAATTAATTAACTTTTGAATATTAATATTCTAAAATAGAAATGTATAATCAAATTATTAATAAACAAAATAGATATTTTTAAATATAATAATAATATTATTAAGATTATTATATTTGAATTTGAATTTGTTTATATTTATTAGGTAGAATAGAAATAGAATATTAGTTTTTATTATATTCTATTTTATAGTATTAAATAGAAGTTTTATTTAGAAAAAACTAATAAAAATAATTACCTCAATTCTATATTAAATCATCATTTGATTAATAATAATTTAATTATATTTAATATTCTTAATCTTTTTTATATTAAATATTAATTATATTTAATAGTAAATCTTTAAGCTATATTTATATCAATTATAATTCCAAAGAATATATTTTTATAATATCTTTTATTATTTATAATAAATACTTCAATTATTAATATATAAGTATTTATAATATCATTAAAATTAATTATTATTAAAAATTTATTATAAATATTTATTAATATAAAAAATATCCTAAAAATCTTTTTAGAATTATTTATATTAATGAAATACTAATTAATAAGATCATTGTTATAATTAATATTATTATTTTAATTATCTTTTTATCTAATATTAATAAGAAATTAATTATATTATTTTATAAAGCTCTTATTATCAAAATCATTGTATTTATTATAACAATTTATTTTTAAATAATCTGTCTTTTTTTATATATATTTATAATATTTATAATCCTTTTTTTTATAATTAAAAAAATAATAGTTGTTTTTGTTTTTAATAAATAATATAAAAAAGAATTATTTATTAATATATTTATTATAAAGTTTTGAAAACTTTTTTTTTTAAAGGTTTTAAAGATTTATTATTATAAAAATATTGATTTATGAAAAATATTTTAATTGATATATTTTACTTCAGAAATACTTTTTGATAAAAGTTAATAATTTATTTAATCTAATTAATTAGATTTGAAATATTTAAATAAGGATTATATATTATAAAATATTATTCTAAAATATTATTATATATAAATAGAATCTTAATATAGTATAATTAAGAATTATATATAATTATAGGAACAATATATTAAAAAAAGTATAAATCTATAATTATTATATTGAATACTTTTTGAAAATTTACATTAAGGTTTTTTTTGATATAAATTTCAAATATAATATTATTTTAATTAAAAAATATATTTTATTAATATTTAGATTTTTTGAAATTTTTATTTATCATTTAATATAAATCTTAATATAAATTAAAAAGATTATTTAGAAATATCTAATAATACTCTTTAATTATTTTTGAGAATATAATCAAAAAAGCTATTATAATTATCTCAATTAATATAAATACCTTATAATAATATTCCCTAAATACCAAGATTTTCAAATTAAAAGAATTATTAATATCTTTATATTTATTATTATCTTTATAAATCTTCGAAAGATTAATAAAATAACAATTTTAATTATATTAATCAATACCTTAATTATCTCTATAATCAAAATAATCAGAATTATTATTATTTCTGTTATTTCTATTATTATTACTACTATTTCCATTTTTATTATTATTCTAGCTATTCTTATTATTGGAATTATTCGAATTGTTATTATTATTAGATAATTTTATAGAGTTATATAGAATTTGTATATATCTAGAATTATAAAATAAAAATGATTTTCTATATATATTAAAAGGAATAGCTAAATTATTTATAATTTTATTAGATTTTGGTAAAATTAAGTAATTAATCGGGTTATTATTTAAAAACTTATTAAAAGAATTAATAAAAAGATTAATTTAAGATTTTATATTAAATTTAATAAAAAGATTAGTCTATTTATTAAATACAAATAATTGTATTTTATTAATCTAATATTTTATAAATTATTTTATAATTTAATTATAATATTTTTTATACAAAAATACTTTTAAAAGAATATTCTTGATATTTATATTGAAATCAATATATACTCTATAATATTACAAAACCTTTTAGAAACTACATAATATTAATTTATTAATATTTCTAAATAAAAATTATTAAATAAAATCGAAATTATATATAATTATTTTTTAAAAAAATATATTAATAATCTTTACATTTGAATATATAATTGTTTTAAAAAGAAAATAGTTATTAATATAAATTTTGATTATAAATTTAAATATAAATTCTTTGAAAAACTATTTGATTATAAAAAGATTTTTTAAAAAAAAAATTTGGGATTTCTCTTTGAATTTTGTATCTTTTGAATTCTTTTTTTTTTTTGAAATATATTTTTGTCGAAAAAAGTAAAAGAAAATATATTGATTACATTATTATAATTATATTTGAGATTATATAATTAATTAATACGAATAATATTATTATAGAGTTTTGTAATATTAGGAGTAGATTAATCAAATTACTTACCAGCTTATTTAAAGTTAATATTATATATAATCATTCAAAATAATATAATATTATTAATAAAAAATAAAAGAATAAAGGTAAAAAAGTATTTTCAAATAATTAATAAAATAATTTATAATATTACTGATTAATATTAATTCAAAAAGAATATAAAAGATATAATACTCATATATTTATAGATTTTATATATCTAATTATATTTTATCTAAAAAACTAGTTATATAGAAAGATAATAGATTTTATATAAATATTACTGAAAAAGCTAGTCTCTTTTACATTCGCTTAATCCCTTTAATACAATAGCTATTATATTGTATTAAAGTTATTCCTTTAAAGTGAATACCCTTATTCACATATGTTTAATCTAATTAATTGGATTTAAAGTATTTAAATAAAGATTATATATTATAAAATAATATTTTAGAATATTATTATATATGAGTAAAGTCTTAATGTAATATAATTGAAGATTATATATAATTATAAAAAACACATGCTAAAAAAAAGTATAAATTCATCATTATTATATTAAATATTTCTTAAAGATTTATATTTAGATATTTTTTAATATAGATTTTAAATATAATATCATTCTATTTGAAAAGTTTATTCTATTCATATTTAAATTCTTTGAAATTATTGATTATTATTTAGTATAAATCTTGATATAGGTTGAAAAGATTGTTTAGATTCATTTAATAATATTCTTTAATTGCTTTTAAAAGTATAATCTAAAAGATTATTATAATTATTTTAATTAATATAAATACTTTATAATAATAATCCTCAAACATAGAGATTTTTGAATTAAAAGAATTATTAATATCTTTATATCTATTATTATTTCTATAAATTTTCAAAAAGTTGAAAAAAAAAATGAGTTTAATTATATTAATCAATACTTTAATTATTCTAATAATTAGAACAATTAGAATTATTATTATTTCTATTATCTTTATTATTATTATTACGATTTCCATTTCTATTATTATTCGAATTGTTTTTATTATTAAAATTATTTGAATTATTATTATTATCATATAATTCTATAAGATTATATAGAACTTATATATATCTAAAGCTATAAAATAAAAGTGATTTTTCATATATATTAAAAGGAATAATTAGATTACTTATAACTTTACTACATTTCAATAAAATTAGATCATCATTTGAATTATTTTTTAGAGATTTATTAAAAGAATTAATAAAAGAATTGATTTAAGGTTTTATTTTAAGTTTAATAGAAAGATTAGTCTATTTATTAAATATAAATAATTATATTCCATAATTCACTTATAATATTTGTTATACAAGAATACTTTTAAAAAAGTATTCTTAATATTTATACTAAAATCAATATATATTTTATAATATTATAAAACCTTATAAAAGTTATATAATATTAGCTTATTAATATTTTAAATAAATATTATTAAATAAACTTAAAATTATATATAATTATCTTTTAAAAAGATATATTAATAATACTCATATTTGAATATATAGCTATTTTAAAAAAAGAGTAATTATTAATATAATATTTGATTATAATTCTAAATATAAATCCTTCAAAAAACTATTTAATTATAAAAAGATCCTTTATAAAGAAATAATTCTAAAATTTCTTTTTAAATTTCATATTTCTTAAATTCTCTTTTTTTTAAAATATAGTTTTATTAATAAAAATAAGAAAAGAGATATTAGTTATATTATTATAATTTTACTTAAAGTTATATAATTAATTAATATTAATAATATTATTATAAGCTTTTATAATATTAGAAATAAGTTAATTAGATTACTTATCAACTTACTTAAATCTAATATTATATATAGCCACCTAGAACAATATAGTATTTAATAATAAAAATGAAAAAATAAAAATAATAAAATATTTTCAAATAATTAGTCAAGTAATTTGTGATATTATTAATTAATATTAATTTAAAAAGAATATAAAAATTATAATATCTATATATTTATAGATTCTATATATGTAATTATATTTTATTTAAAAAGCTAGTTGTATAGAAAGATAATAGACTTCATATAGATATTATTAAAAAAGCTAGTCTTTTTTATATTCACTTAATCCCTTTGATATAATAGTCATTATACTGTATTAAAGTTATTCCTTTGAAGTGAATACCCTTGTTCACATAATTTATAATATAGATGTTATAATATTTAATTAAATTAGTATAAGGGATTGTTTAATATTAATCATATTAATAACTATAGAATCTTATAAATCATTTTAATTATTTTATTATCTTGAAATAAAAAAATACTAAATATATTAAAATTAATTAAAAAGAATTGAATATGATCTGTAAATATAAAGTAATTATTTTCAAATTCATTTATTATAAAAACTATTTATAAATTAATATAATTTATTAAAAAATCTGTTTTTTTTTCTATCAAATAATAATATAATAAGGCAACTATATAATATGAATAAAATAGTGTGATTATAGCTATATCAACTTTTGATTTAAATTTCTTTTTAATATCTAATGATCTTATTATTCGTATATCTAATATTTTTGTTTATAATATTTTTAGATGTAAGAAAAATTTAGAATTATTATTTTTTATATTTTTTATAAAGAAGTGGGGTGAGATTATCAAATATTTTGAATAATATATTTATGATCAAAGATAATATTAATAAATCGATTATTGATTTTTAAATCTTTGTTTTTTAACAGTAGAATATTATAAAAAGTATTATAAGTGATGTTATAATAAAAGAATTTTATATTACAATTTTCAGGTTAGTTAAATTAATATAAATAAAGAAATCTCTATTGATATCATATTATTCAAATTGATATATTTAAATCTAATTGATATTATGTTTAAAAATTTAGATTGAAATTAATAATAAAACCTAAAATAATTTGAAATTTAATACTTATATTTCAATCAATTCCTAGAATTTCCTTAATATTGAAAATAGGAAAATAGTTTATTCCTATGTTTTTATATATATTTATAAAATTATCGGATTCTGTATATAATGATAAAAACTTATTTATAATAAAGATTTATTATATATTGATACAAATAATATTGTAAATCTAAATATATATCGATAATTTATAATTAACAAAATTATAGATTATATAATGAATTTTATATTTATCTAAACTATAAAATATAAATTATAATTATTTCGAATAAAGACCTTATTATTTTTAAATAACAATATTATCAAATTCTTAAGAAAACATTAATTTGATTTTCAAATCTTATTAGTATTAAAGTTATTAGTTTTATTAATTTATAAACTCTTTTTAGTATAATAATAATCAAAGTTTTTATATAAATATCTATTATAATCCTCAAATCAATTATTTAAATAATTAGAAAGTTTCTTAAAAAAATAGATTTTAATTTCAAATCCCTTTTTTTATTTGTAAATAATAGTATAACTAATAATATAATGAATAAAGCAAAAACCTTTTGTTTTGTTATCTTGAATTGTGTTTTTATAGATAATAATCTTATTAATAATTTTCTAACAAATTTATATAATATAATGATATTAGACTAAGTCGGATATCCTACTTTCTGGCCACCCCTCTTTTGGGCCACCCTTTCACACCAAAAATCACTTTTTTTGTCTATCAATATCTCTATTAATATAGAATATAATTCAATTAAATTATATGTATATATAATTCAAGTTATTTTAATTCTACTCTGAAAATTTTATATTTTTAGGATTTTTGTGGATCGATTACTGAGGTTTCAAAATATCGATATTTAATTTGTATAGAAATCACATACAAATTTGAAATTCTATAAAATTTATAATAACTTTTAAGAAAAAATAGCTAAAAATAAATTATAAAATTTTATCATAAGCTTATAATATATTCTTTTTAGAAATCCAGAAAAAAATAAGAAAATCTTTATAATTAAATATTTAAAGGGGTACCCTCAAAATTGCAGGGATTATTTATACTACTCTAAATTCACTGTATACTATATCTTTATATCTATTTATTTTTTTGAATTTTTTTTTGAATTTCTATATAGATTCAGATTTGAAATCTTTAAAAAGATATATCATTTTCTTTTAATAATTGTTGTTGAAAAGTTATTGAAGATTATATAAAAGTTTTAAATTTATATATGATTCCTATACAAATTCAAAAATCGATATTTCGAAGCTCTAAGGGCTTGTTTAATTGCAAAATCCACGCTGAATCCACTGAAATAATTCGCTCTTTGTGTTATCACGAATTTTGTGGTAATAGTAATTTGTTTTAAAAAAAATGGATTATTGATTTATGGTTTTATAATTTATATATCAAATTTGTTAAATAATTTATTAAAATAAAAGGAAATGGAATATATATATAATATATATACAAATTAAATGAAGTAATTTGAATTTTTAATATATTATTATTATTTGAATGACTAAATAAGTGAATGTGGAAATAATTTTATTTAAATTTATATATAATTATAAACTCTAATTCAAAATAAATTTATAACTTTAGATTTTATTCACTATAACTTCAAACTTTATTTATTAAAGCTTTAAACTTTAAAGTCTATAAAAGTCTATAAAAAGAACGGATTATTTTAATAGATTTAATAAGGCCTACTTTTTCTAATCCTTGTTTTCAATCCATACTTTCTATTTTCCCATATAAATTTATAAAAAATACGAATTAAAATACAAATCAAATTTAAAGTTTTTAAAAATTTATAAAATAATTTATTAATTTATAAAAGATTATGTAGAATCCGCGTTTTTGTATTTAAATATAAATTCAAAATCCGCTTTCAAAAAAAGCGGAATATTCAATGAATTCAGCGCGGATTTGTACATCCAAACTAGCCCTAAATCTCAATCCAGAAAAATCCTAAAAATCTAAAAATTCTAATATAAGCTTAAAATAGTCTGAATTATATAAATATAGATTTTTATTAAACTATATTCTATATTGATAGAGATATTGATAGGCCAAAAAAGTAATTTTTGGTGTAAAAGGGTGGCCCAAAACAGGGTGGTCGACTTAATCTTATTTTATATTTTTAAAAAAAAATTAAAAAGGAATATCATTAATATTTTTAATATATTTCTGAATATAAATGAAATTATTATTCGATTTTTTTAAATATATTAAAAACCAATTAAATATATTACTTATAATTTATATAATAAATATTTCTCTCTTTTCTTTTCTTTATGAATTTGGAAATTAACAGAAATTACTATATTTCTCAAAATAAATGAAAAACATTAATTCTTTATTTGTTTTCAAAGATCCATTATATTTATTTTTTATATATCTAATGTCACGGTCACATACTGTAGGGCTCCATCGGGCACGCGACGGCAGGCCCTCGGGCTTACTGTGTACCAAGGGGAGCCTGCACATACGTATAAATTCTATAATTTTCATACCAGGGCTTGTTTTTATTGCATGCCGGGCTAAGATCTAAGCGAATTTCCTTACCAAAACTAAGTTTTATTCTATATTTTTAAAAATATATAATAATTCAGAGATTTATAACACAACTTTGAAATTTTATTTATATATACAAACTTACTTAATTATTATTTTCCATAAAAAGTTTCGATTTTCAAAATACATTCACTGATTAATTAAAAACAGAATTTTGATTCTAGAAATAAGAAATATTTTATAAGCACTCTATATTGAATACAAATTTTAATTATATTTGAATAATTTATTAGAAATCGAAAATAATAATATTAAACTTAAAATTGAAATCTATTAATAAAAAAAGTTTTATATATATAATAGTATTGATTGATTTGAAATTGAATTTTGAAATAGTTGAGTTTTGGTGTGAAAAGACATAAAAAAGTGCTTTGCACACAGGCTCGGTATTCAATAAAAATAAGCCCTGGTAGTCTTAGGAGAATTAATGAAAAGTCTTTGTGCTACATTACACCTAGTTGATTCATTGCTAGTATCTACTCTAACATCTAAAGAATTTTTAGTCTTTAATATAATAATACTTTTCTTGTAAAATAGCTTTAAATCTAATTACTAGTTTTATTTATAATATTAAAATAATAATATTATAAGGATTAATAATAATTATAATAATAATAAATATATAAAAGGCTTATAATACCTTATTTAAATATTGATTTCCTAATAGAATAATAAAATAAAATTAGTTTCATTTTTATTCAAATTAATGAATTCCTCTTTTTTCAATAAATTGATTAGAATTCATTTTGAAAATTTCATTATATTTCATCATAAAATCGTATGTGATATATTATAAAGGGTATCTTTTTTATTGATTCTTTATATATTATATTTTATTAAATTATTTATATAGAACTTTTAATTATACTTCAATTATAAGAGTTGTGGCCCCAGCTTATCGCACACCACCCATTTTTCATCCTAAATTTTTAAATTTCAATAATAAATCAACTACACAATATAATTATATAAAAATTGAATATAATATTGATGAATAATAACTAATCCTTGAACTTCAATTATATCCTCAATTTTGTAAGTCAATTTCTTAGTATATTACTTGAAATCTAAAGAAACCATTTTTTTCTAAAAAGCTTGTAATTTATATTTCAATTTTTTTTATAGAAGTAGATATAAATAATAGTTTTTTCAATTCCTTTTTTATTTATTATTATACTTTTTCAATTAGATTGAGGTTTGGAGAGGAGAATAGTTAATTGAAGTTTTGTATACTATATTTCAATTAAGCTCTTCGAGTATATTCTGAATATATTTTAGAATCATTTTTTATAAATATATATTCAGATTCTAGCTTATTGAATAATGGGAATATAATAGATTGAAGGACTTATTACATATATATTTTAAAAGTAATACCTTTATTACTCTTAAGCCTTTTTAAAAAGATTAATAGAGATTTATAATTTCAGTTGATTGTATCCCATATTATCACTAATACTCTTCCTAATCGATACACTAATTTAATATAATCAATATACTTCTTTTTATCAATCCACCTAATAATTTATATTCTATTTGCTTTTTCTAATTTGAAAGTACTTTTGTTTGATTATATAATTAACCTTTAATCCCCCCCTTCTAATCTAATGGCAGTATTATTACTAATTCCTTATTAACAATACCTATATACAAAATCTAGCCTCCTTTTTACTTATATCTTTGAGATAAAAGGTTTAGAATATGTTATATACCTTTTATATCCATATCAATACAATTCTTTTTGAATTATATACACCAAAATCTAAATGCTAAATATATTTTTCATTTACTCAAAAATTATTTTCTTTCTACTTTAATTTTTAACAATTGTTTTTATAATTCAACAAATCTCTTTAATAATTATTATAGACTTTTGATAAGTCTTCCCTTTCCGAATTCTTTTAATCAAATTAAACTTAAATATACTTTTTGTAATAGATTGTAATATACCCAAATTTGAAATAATCTATTCCCAGGATTTTCTATCAATTCTAACTTGAATAATTCTAGAGTATTGAGAAGTATACCAATTTTGATAAAATTGATAATTATTATCTTTGTAATCATATTCAATATTTATTTTGAATTTGAATTGAAAATAATGAATTTTAGAATAATAATTGAATTTTTAAAATAAAGTGTGAAAAATTAGATGGCTATTCTAATCTCGCTTAAGTGTGCGATAAGCCGGGGCCTCAACTCTTACTTTAAATGTAAGAATGATCTTTATTTCTATAAAACCTTTAATTTATTTGATTAAAATATTATTATTTTTATAATAAAAATCGAAAGTATCATAAATTGAAGTAAATTAAATAGAATCTTTTTTATATTAGAAAAACTGGAAATAATCTATTTCTTTAAGAAATATAGTAAATTTAATCTCGAATATGTTATTAATATTAACCTTATTATTAATCCTATTATTATAATAAATAAAATTGATTTATAATCAGCTTTTTGATAGCTTAAAATATAATTTAATAGAAAATTAATATGTTGTAAATATATTATAAAGAAAAGTATAAAGATTTAATATATTACATTTTATATTCGGAGTTTGAATAAAATTATTAATAAATTAACAACATTTTTATTATATAAGACTATTATTATTTATATAATTTTTTATCTTCTTTATAATATGAAAATATAATATATAAAAAGAATCAAAGTTTTTAGATTGAATTATATGAATTAGATCATAATAATCAATATCAAAATTAAAGGATATATTAAATTTATTAATGAAATTTGAATTTCAATAATATATAAAGTATTACAAGTCTAAAAAATGACTTTAATAGTCTCTTTTTTTTTCCAAAATATTGACTTACCTTTTAAAAAAGTTATTCTAAACAAAACTAAATTAAGATTTATATTTCATATGAATATTATTAATATTATATATCTCTTAACTAAATATGTCCTTTCATTTATAATTATTAAAAGTTATAATATAGAAAATAAATGAATCTTTAAAATCAAGATTCAATAATTTAGTGGTTTTTTTTTAATAATTTTCTAATTCAAATATTCATTATTATATTTTAGCTATTAAAATTATATAAATTTCATTATAAAATTTAATAAAAAAACCATTAAAAAAGAATTGAAAGAATAATGAATATTTCTTTTGAAAAATAAAACTATGATCTTTTTAAATAAATTAGAGTGATATATTAATAATAAAAATATTAAATATAGTTATATTATATATTAAAATAATAAATAGAAAATATATGGTTTGAGATTTATTAATTTAATCTTTTATATTTTTGATAGTAAAATGATTGATATATAGTGAGATCTTTAATATATAATTTAGATATTAATGAGTGTAAGTTTAAAGTAGATTTGGTTATATAGTGATAATTCATTAATAATTTGATGTATTTGGGGTAATACATTAAAATTCTTTTAATAAATATTTTAGAAGATTTAGGATATAATATAGATATATAATATTTATATTAGATGGTTATTATGATATATAAATATCGAGAGTAATAAAGTAATTAATATATTAATTGATATTGATGCTTTATATAATATAATTGATTTTATATTTAATTTGAAATCTATTATTGATGATATTGAAAATATATTAAGAATATTTTTTTGTATCAATATTGATATAAATACTAAATAAAAAAAGAAATTTAATAAATCTTAAGTTCTTTTCAAAAGTTATAAAAGATATTTTAATTTAGTGATTTTAATAATTTGAATAAACCTTAGATTTTTTGCTAATTATTATAAATAGAATTTTAAATACAAAATTAACTTTTTTTTGAGTTTAATTTTTTATAATATCAAATATATAGATTATTCTTTATTAAATTTTTTTACGAAAACTTTATTCAATATTATAAAAAGTTTAATTATATAAATATTAATTTCAAACATTTTTGTAAATAAAATAAGATTTTTTATTATTTATTATATTAAATTCTAAAGATTCTTCAATAAATAATTATTTCGATTATTTACTTTTTCAATTCATATTTAATGAAAAACAATTTCAAAATATAATATAATATATTCAAATTTGGTATTCATATTACTTATTATAATAATAAACTAATTGAATAATCATCAACTAGTAATATAGATTATATTAAAACACTAGAAAAATCTATTTATTCAATAAATCATATTCTAAACTTAATCTTCTTTAATATTCTGTTTATATAGATCTTTATCAAGAAAGATTCCTACCCCTTTATTTTATTCAAAATAAATTTATATTATTTTGAAACAATATTTATATTTATTATCCCCTAGACCGCCAACTAGCGGCACCGTTGCTTAGCAGGGATCTAATGGACCAATTAGATTATTAGGATTTTGAGAATTCTTCTAACATTTGAATTATATTCTATAATAATTATTGAAACATCTATTATTATTGTATAAATAAGTATTATATTCTTGATATCCTCATACAGTACTAGACAATTGAAATAAGCTAAAACCACTTTTTTTCAATTTAGTAATATCTATATTGCAGAGTTAAATAAGGATATAAATTTATTCTTTCTTTTTAAAAATCTGGTTTTTGGATATACTATTATTCAACTATTTTCAAAGTTATTCCTATATATTATATTAATATATTAATTTCTGATACTTCGTATGCTATCTTTTTGCATTAATATATACTTTTATATACCTTAATATACTTTTTATTAAGGATTCGAAAAATCCTTTATTTAATACTTTCTATATTATTTTTAGATATTTCTTTAATTTCTTTATATCTTTTTTTTTATATTCTATAGATTTTATAAAGATAGAATATAAATCAATTATTTTATACTTTAATGTTCATTAGATATTCTCAATAGAATTAAGGTTTGGGGAGTAGGAAGGTTAATTAATAGTTTAGATTTTATTTTCGATAAATCAATTCTATATAATATAGGTAGTATATATAGGCATATTATTTTGTATAAAAATAAAGGGATTGTAGTATTCTTCAAGGAATATATTTTTTAAAATCTGAATATAAGATTTTGTAGAGTACCCATACTTCTTGGATTTCTAATTCCTTTTTATTGGATATAATAAAATCCTTTTATCCTCTTAGAAAATTGTTTATATCATTATTTTAATATCTTGCCTAGGTTTATAGATAATAACTAAAACAGAATCCCACTTTTGAGCAAAAATTCCGAACACCTATTTAATCTTTTTCCCATACCCATACTCAATAAAATACTTATTATTCCATATATAAAGCTTTTACTTTTCAATATTCCAATACACCCAGCATTTATAATAATTCAATCTCAACCTGGTATATTCCTTTTTAAGCTTAAAATACTTTTTTGTATATTAATGAATAGTCTTATAAAGTTTATATAAGTTCTTGATATAGATATTATTAATTTTTAGATTTGTTTTTTATCGATATATTTCAAACTTTACCTTAGAATATAATCATATATACCTTAGTATAAACCAACGATTTCGGGCCAAATATAGAATTTTCTTATATCTACTAGGCTTAGAGATCCTTTTTAGTCTTGATTTAATATTATTAATAGTTGATTTTACTACCCCATAGAAAACTCTAAATTCGATTTTAATTTTATATAATGAAAATCCTATTTGTTGAGTCTCAATAATAAGCTTTCACTTATATAAAGTAAACTCCTTCCTTTCAATCAGATTTTAATAAATTTGAAGTTATTTGGAATTGTAATCATTAAATTATAAAATATTTAAAAATAAATATTAAAAAATAAAACGTGTGGGATACGTTTTATGCGCATTTCGACTCTTTTTAATTGTGGGTTACTGTATACTTTTATATCTATTATCTTTTAATCTAAAAAATTTCAATATTTTCTTTAATATAGCTTTTTTTGTACTGAAGAATAACTCTTTATATATATTACAATCCCTTTTATCTTCCAATCTAATAAAATAATAGTTTATAGAAGGATTACAATCCTCAATTATAACCTATGGAAATTCAAAATAGCCTTTAAAATAATATTTGAATTCAAATTCATCAATCAATTAATTAGTAAAAGGTTTTCGAAAAGCATTATATCTAAGAAATTTAACTATAAAATCCTTCAAAACAATTTTTTTATAAATTAAAGAGCAATTAACTAAAACAATAATTAATAACTATTATTTTAAAACTTAATAAGCTTTATAATATATTTGTTAATATTTCAGCATAAATATATATCATTAATACTTTATATTGATGATATTTATATTATAATTATAATTATTAAAAAGAATTGAAATAACTAATTCTTTCTTTGTATTATTTCTAAATATAATTTTAGTTGTTTTAGCTTTTGAAAAGGTAGATTTCGATTATTTTTATATTCTATAAATAAAAGCTTTCTTATTATATATTATAAATTGAGTTACAACTAATATATTATCCTTTTATATTATATAATATAATATATTAAATTCAAAAAAGATATTATTTAAATAATTATTTTTATGGTATATTATTGTTTTTATTATTGTTTTTATCATTGTTTTTATCATTGTTTTTCTTTTTTATGATCAAATTTTTGTAAATATTAGAATTCAACCAATATATCTTTATCACAATATACCCTGAATAACGTATATATTTTAAAAAATTTATTGAAATGAAAAGATTATTGAAATAAAAATAATATAAAGTTTTGAATGATTTTTATATTAAATGTAGAATTATTACTTATATTTTATTTATATATTTTTATTTATTTATTAACTTCAAAAAAGGGGATATAACTACATCCACAGGACAATTTGCTTTTTCTATTTTATATTAAACTTGTACTATAAAAAAGCTTCGATTTGTAACTACTTATACCTTGAATTCTGTAGACATATACTTATTTCGAATAAATATAATATATTTTAATTAATTGTTATCTTATATAATACATTTGTTAATGAAAATTTAACTTTAAGGTTTTTATACTGAAAGATTAACACTTTGAATATAATTTAATAATGAATTGATTTAAAATAAAGTATATTAGTATATAAAATATAAATTAAAAGATTGATATCTCACTCTTTCGAAAATATCATTTATTCCAAAAGATAATACACAATACCTCATATAGATCTTTTGGAATCCAAGCCGTAACATGAAATATATAAAATCATATCTATCTTCCTTACTTATATACTCTTAATAGATTTTAATCTTATATTCGATATTAATTGATATATATATATACATATACCTAAATACAAATAAATTTTATTTATTATAATAAAATACCATAAAAATGCTTATAAATTCAATAGTTCTACATTTTTTAGTATTTGTATATATAAATTCATCCATGCTACAATTGATTCTACCATCTTAATAAGAGAATAAAAATGATATAGAATAAATACATTATAATATTAAGAATTGACTAATAAGAGAAACTTTCAATCGAAATTGACATATTTCATAGATTTGAAACAAATCCCTACTTTCAAAATAGAAGTAATATCTAAACGTGATATCTCTTCATTAGTAAAATCAAATTCTACATCATTTGAGATTATATTGATAGAATTATTATATACAATATATTTATTGAATTCTTTAATATCAATATTATTTACAAAGTTATTAATGTTCTTACTTAGTACACAGGCTACATACAGCGCCACTAGCCAGCGGTCTAGGGGATAAAAAAATCTATCAAAACCCTTATTTTGATATAATTAAAAGCTTGAAAAATAACAAAATAGTTAATTTATTTCAAAATAAAAGTTTTAAGATAAATAAATTGAAACCCAAAACTACTAAATATATTAAATCTAAACATTTAAAAATTTATTTATTTGAATAATTAAAGGGAATATAAGAATAGGAAAAAAGAAAGGAAAAGAAATATGTGAATAGAAAGTATATTAAAAAAATATTTTAATTATTTCTTAAGAAATCTTTAGGATTCGATATAATAAATAATATTAAAAAAATCTTAATTGTTTTAAAAATATTTGAAATTGATATTTATATGATTGAATTTTTTATAATATTCAAGAAAGCTTTTGTAAAAAGATTTAATAATGAAAAATCTATACAATTAATATTATAAGAAATCAAACTCAAAAAGACATTTGATTTTATATTCGAAATTCTATTCATAATAGTTGATAAAAAGTTCAAAGTTTTAGTTAAATTATTAAGATTATCTAATAATATAATAGAATACTTTGAATTTATATCTATTAATATTCAAACTATATATTAATAATCTTATTATTGAAAATATAAAGAAATCGAATGAACAAACTTCAAGATATATATTATTTATTTCTTACTCTGATATAAAATATGAATATATTCAATATATTTATTTCTATTGATACATTATTTCAATTTATTTGAAAAGGTTATTATTTTATTATTTCAAAAGGATATTCATGATTTTTTTAATTTTTTTATAATAATATATTTATTTAGATTTACAATAAAATTCATAAAATATCTATAAATAAAATATAATAGTTAAAGTTTGAACTAAAGGGTTATAAAGAAAAGATAATTAAGTTTTAATTTTACAGATTTATTTGCTTTTTATGTTATAATTTTTAATAATGATAAAGAAAATATAGATTTAATGGAAAAAATAAAGTATTAATAATATTAATTAATATAAATATAAGTTTCAATTTAGTTCTTTTAGAAATAATATTTTTAAAAAGAAGAAAATAATTCATTGAAGTAATAATATTTTCTACATTATGATAATGTATATTTTATCAATAAATTGAATATATTTTCCAATTCCAGTATAAATTTTTTATGACTTAACTTATATAATTCAATCTAAAGGTCTTAAATCTCCCTATATATTATACTTTTGTATTATAAATCAGAAAAAGAATTATATAAACGATAATTATTTTATATAATAAGAATATTGTTAAATTATTAATTTTTGAATAGAAAATATGATATATTGAATTCTTGTAATTTTTTCTACAATACATCTATGAAATATTGATTTTCTATTGAATTGTATTTTAAGCTATTAGAGAGTTAATTGTAAGCTAATTTTATTTGTTATAATAATAGAATTGATAATAACATCATTATCAATAATATATTTGAAATCAAAATTATTGTATTCTTTAAAGAAATAGATTAATTTCAGTTCTTTTAATATAAACGAGATTCTATTCTATTTATTTTAATTTATAATATTTTTAATTCCTGTTATAAAAATTAAAACACTCTTATTAAATAAACAAAAGACTTTATATAAATAGAAAATATCTATATAATCAAAATATAAATTAAAAATTCTATATTAATAATTTAACAAAATAAAAATTAATTTATAAAAAACTGATAAAGGAAATGACTTCTTAAACATATCATATATTATATTATAATTAAATATAATAGAATTCTTGAAACAAAATCTGATTAATCTATTAACAAGAAAGGAGTTTAGAAATTTGAATAGAAATAGAAGCTAATTCTACTGGAATATTTTATGAAAAAAGCAATATTCGATTAAAATATCATAAACGTCTAATGTATTTATTATTATTATAATTACTATTAATCTTTAAATCTATATAAAAAGAAAAGGGAAAGGTACTTATCATATAGATTATAGATAATGTATTTTAAAAAGTCAAATAATAATTTTGTTGATATTTGGGAATATATTAAAGATACTAATAATATTTCTTTCTATTTTCCTTAAAAATATAAAACAAAATTATTTCAATATTATTATATTATATTAATTTAGGAAACAATATTTATCAAATTATTATTCACAAAATAGTAATGAAAAATAATAAAATATAAAACTTCAATTTAATGCATTATAATATTCATTATAATATTCATTATAATATTCATTATAATATTCATTATAACATTCATTATAATATTAATTGTAAATAGAAAAGGGAATTTGAAATTAAAGCTTATTTTATATTACTTTATAAATTTATATAATATCTTGTTGTCTTTAATTGTATTTATTATATGTTTTCAATATCTATATTTTACTTTTTATATGATATTTCAAAAAATCTTATCAATAATAAAGTTTTCTTTATTTTATTAAACTCTCATATAATCTCTGTAGATTTTGATACAAACATTATTCTCCTAAAGAATAAAATATCTATCTTTTTTATTTAATTTTTCAATTATTTAAACAATTCTTTAAGAATTATAATAAATAATTATATAAAAACTTTGATTGTTATTATATTAGAGAGAATTGATAAATCAATAAAATTTGAGAATCTTATTGATACTTTTTTGAGAATTTGATAATATCATCATTCAAAAACAATTAAATTTTCATTTCAAATAACTAAAACTGATATTTTATAATTTAAATTCATATAAGATTTTCTTTCATAAAAATTTATATAAATAAAATATTGAAGAAAGTTAGATTCAAAATATAATCTATCTGATAGATGAACTTTCCTATTATTTTAATACAATTTCTATTCTTGATTAATAATTATTCAATTAGTTTATTATTATAATAAAAGATATAAATAATAGATTTGAATATATTATATTATATATTGGAATCACCTTCCATTGAATATTAATGAATAAATATAAATGTGAGAGTTCTGGCCTCGGCTTATCGCACACCACTCTATTTCGTAATGAAATCCCTACAAAAAAGCTGTTTTCCTATATAAACTAATTTCTTTATTAATTTCATTAATCATTAAAACAATAATTTAAAAAATTATTTGTAAAGTTTAATTATTTTCTGATTTCTTAAAAAAAAAGTTATTTTTAATTATTTTTTTGAAAAAATTAAAAACTCTTAAACTTGAAAAATTTCAAAATTTATTATATATAACATTTTTCCTACACAAAAAAATCGATTTTTTCGAGATTTTTGACAACTTTAACTTTCAAAACCTATAATTTTATCAAAAAAATATTAAAAATGATCTACTCATTTTTCTATAGAATTTCAATAATTATTTATTATAAATATAAATTTCAATAATTCAATTAATATATTCATTAAAATTTTGTATTATTGAAAAGTTGAATAAATAAAGGTTTTCACTATGTTTTCGCTTAGTGTGCGATAAGCCGGGGCTAGAACTCTTATTATATAATCTATAACTTCATTCATTACAAACTATTTATATATATTTAGAATTATAATATTAACAATATTGATTTATAATAATTTTTTATTATGAATAGATCTCTATTATTATATATAGAAATTAATATTTTTATGGATTCGTAGAAGCAAACGAAGTTTTTTTGTACTCCTGTATTATTTAATCATATATTTGTATAAGTATGTCAAATTTGTCAATTGGCACACATCAGGCTCCCTCTGATAGGTCATAAGTAATGTGCGAAACTTTCTATTGGTTAGAGCTTAGTTTTTCCGGCCGAACAAGGGGGAAAGCCACTTTAATCCAGTACACAACCTTAAAAGAGAAGGAAATTCGATTGGAAAAGGAGTAATTGAATTGAAGCAATTGAGGGCTTTCCAAATATATAATAATCTCTAGGTTAAGCCCTATAATAATAGTAGAATTGATTGATTGAATTAAAAAGGTGTATTTGGAGGTGTATTTGTAAGCAGAGTTCTTGATGCCTGAGGCACAATTGCCTTAGACGTTTTTCAACATTAGAACCTGAATTAGAATTGAAATTATAATAATAATAATAATAATAATTTAAACTCGAGCGTAGCGAGGAACGGGGGCTTGGGGGCTGGCCCCCATATATATTATATTAATATTATATATTAGAATTAGAATTAGAATTAGAATTATTATGATAGTACTAGCCGTCGGGGAAAAAGAGTTTTTCAGCCTACGGATTCGTAGAAGTTTTCTTTTTCTTTTTGATTATTATAATAATTTTTGAAACTATACGAATTCGTAGACTTCAAATTCTTTTTCCCCGACGGCTAGTATTAATATAGTATGTAAACTCAAATTCTAATTCTATAATATAATATATATGGGGGTTAGCCCCCAGGCCCCCGTTCCTCGCTACGCTCGAGTTTCAATTTTTCTATTATTATTCTTATTATTATTCTTATTATTATTCTTATTATTATTCTTATTATT
>PQXH01000338.1:0-23473 GCA_004786125.1 Botrytis tulipae
TTTATTGATTTCAAATCAATATTATAATAAAGAAAAATTATTATTGCATTTGTTATTCCCTATTAGAACTAGCTTCCATGTGATATTTTAAATTTTTCAAAATAAAGAATTATTATTTCGAATAAAGAATTAATAAAGAATTTCTTTTTAATAAAGAATTTCTTTTTAATAAAGAATTTCTTTTTAATAAAGAATTTCTTTATTCAATATTATAATAGTATTCTTCCTTATAAAGAATATAAAGAATATATGAATTTTTCCTTATAATATTGGATTTTTATTATTTTATTATAATAATATTAGTAAGTGATTTAATTAATATTTATTAAAAACAACAATTTCAAAAATATCTTTATATTATATATAATAAAATATACTTTAATTAATATTTTGAATTATAAGTCTTATTGTTGGTATCACCATGGGGATGGTAAAGACAATATAGTACTATGGTTCACACTGTTGTAATATTGCTTGAGGTTCTAAAAGCTAGGGCTACGATACGTCTATACTATAGTGCCGAGGCACTAGCGCAAGCGCTAGTGCGGTCACATGATCCCTGTCCCGACACTTATTTATTTATCTTTTAATTTTTTGTTTTCATTTTGATTTATATAGAGTATATTACTTGAATAAAAAAAAAGTAAAATATTCGGATATTTGAATAATAAAGTTTTCTAAAATAACTATTTAGTATTTTATGTTAATATTAATTTATGAAATCCGTTACAAACTATTCCGAAATCCGAGCTGTGGCGGAAAACAAACTGTTCCCTGCATCCGCGAGAAAATCTTATCAGGGAGAATTACACGGTATGAGATTGGAAGGTGGTATTGGATCGGCGATAAATATATACTTATCTAACCAGTCCTCCAACGCTGAATAGGATGAAGATCGACAGGAGCTGCGTAATCTGTACCTGGTTGGCTTTTTTGTAGGGTGTTGGAGGTTATCCTGGTGGGAGATTTATGGTAGGTAGTAAGCATAGGTATATATGCCTAAAGATCTCATTACCTTGACATTCAAGTATTTGTCTCACTCAGGCTCGCTGTTTATTATCCCCTCCCAAAACATCTAGTCAAATATGGTACGTTACAGCCAGCACGAGGAAGCACATGTCCAAGTTCCTCTTCTACAAGGGTCCCAGACATCGGACTCACCATCGCCTTCGATATCCGAAGTGAAGTTGAAGTGGTTAGTTTGGTGCCTTGTTGGTATATTAGTTCTCACTTTTGAGACTGGCATCGCGATACGAACAGCTCCTCTTATCGCTTCTTACAAGGAAATTTTATGCACCAAGACAATTCAGCATGATAAGAAGCCACCTGCACATTGCACCAAAGACCACACAGTAACGAACGAGCTAGCAATGATTCTAGGTGTTTCCCAGCTTTTGGAATGTCTTCCTGTACTTCTTTTATCAGGCATATATGGCAGCATGGCGGACAAATACGGCCCGCGGCCGATTCTCTTCCTGAGTTATCTAGGCTTAGTACTGAGCTCAGCATGGGCTACTGGTGTAATCTGGCTCGCTCCCATGATTCCTTTAAGACTTGTTTTTATGGGCCCTATATTCACCATTATCGGTGGTGGGCCAGGTGTACCAATCTCTATCCTTATGACGAGTGCTGTAGCCGTTGCGCCGTCCACCCAGAAGGTCTCCATCTTCTCTTTCATCCATGGTACAGCTTTGGTTGCAGTAATTTTAGGCTTTGGACTTGGCTCGGCGATGATGACACCCATGGGAAATTATCCACCACTGCTGGCAGGACTTGTGTTAATGTGCTTGGCTTTAAGTCTAAGCCTTCTTCTACCAATTTCAAGACCGATGGCCCAACTATCTTCCACTGTGTCCGAAGAGACTTCTGCTCATGCAAGGGCCAATGCCTCGACACCTATTGTGCATAAGATCAGCATTGGCAAGCAAACAATGAGTAAATCATTTGATACCCTCTGGCATATGAGAGGTGTCATCCCATTATTACTCACGAGTTTCCTATGTATGCTTGGCCAGAATGTCCAAATCCTAATCCTCCAGTACATGCCAGAAAGATTCGGCATAGGATTCGCTCAGGTGAGTTTTCTCGTGTCATTTTACCTTCTAGAAAACTGAAATTTCTACTTTCAGGCCAATGCATTCAACATTCTTAATTCCACTGTGAATCTATTTGTGCTTTTCATAGCCCTGCCGTTGGTAGGCACGTTGGTTTTGCGCTGGGGTAGCTACAATGCATTTCACAAAGATATGATACTCGCTCTCAGTAGCAGTTTATTATTATTCTTAGGGGCATTGGTATTAAGTATCGCTCCAGATGTAACATTAGCAGTTATTGGTAAGATGGCATACCAGTTATTGTTTATCTCCACATGTATGAACTAACTGATCCAGGTATCATCATTTTTGGCACCGGAATCGGTCTCAGCAGTCTTTTACGGTCCATCTTTGTGGAGCTTTTCCCACCAGAACACGCAGCCTTTGCGATTACATTGATCTCTACCATAAAGAACTTAGGCAGCACGTTCTCGGGGCCTGTATACTCCTACACGTTTGCATTGAGTTTAGATTTGGGAGGAAGGTTTCAAGGCTTGCCTTTTTTTGTGTCAGCAATTTGTTTTGTTATTGGGGGTGTTCTACTAATCGCGACGAAAACAAAATTGATGAACAGACTAGAGATATAACGGATCTGATGGTAGGCACTAAGACTGGGCTTTTTCACGCGTTATCGGATTGGGGTTTTTCTGTCTGGCTTTCAGCCAGTATAGAATACACACAAACATATTTATATTAAAGATGGCTTGCCAGGCATCTCTCTGGCTGGGGAAATCTGTTGCGCGATTTTGTTCAATTCAATCACTTCGGGTAGAGGGACTTTGAAGCCCATAGATAGTTTGCCAAAGATTCCAGACGCAATTGCTAAATATGATATCTCATTACCTTTCAAGAGAATACTTGCCAAGAAGATAATTCGAACCGCGATAAGAAGCGGTAGTATCAGAGCTCTGCGTAAGATAAATGATTAACGCGGCCAAACGGATAATGTAAACAGCGAAGAGAAAGTATAGTACCTATTCGCCAGAATATCAACAACTTCCACACCATTATAGTCATCCAATATCATCTTGGCCGTCTTTACGCATCGCTTGAATACTCGGTCACGCTGCTCATCTAAACCTTCAGAAGTGGTGCTCTGATGATTCAATCCTAGACTGTCCAAAGACAGCAGTGCCTCATAATACTGCAAGCGTAACTGGAAGTATATACGGCGCTCAGAGAATTCCTCGTGCCCCGGGATATCGTTCATGGGCCTTGGTGTTTCTGGATTCCAAGCTTCTATTTTTTGACGTAGGAACTCGGTCACGGTTTCGAGATCGACGATAGGTTTCGAGAGATTCTCATCATGATAAGTCTTTCGGATCTGTGAACATATTTTGGCATAGCTTATTTGTAGAATCAAATAGTTCACGTGATCGGTGCCGGTAGGCTCTGTGTTTGTAGAGTTTACGGCATTTGGGACCTCCAGGTCAATATCATTATCCTTGAAAGCATACGAGGTGATTAGCTGCGGGATTTAAGAGAAGACTAGGCATTCAACCTACAAGTGCCAATCCCCATCGCAGGCAGTAAGGCTGTGAGAGTGTATATAGATACCAGAAGGTTCGCATCGCCCAATTTTGTTCCTCAAGGTCCAAGGTCAACAAAACTACTCTGCTCATTTGAAACAGGCGGAGGCCTTGCGCGCAAGAAACCGCATTCGTCATCAAGGCAGAAAAGTACCTGAGGCCAAGTGCCCTTGTATAGGTCAACTGATCCGGTCAATAAAGCTAGTAACAGTATGTCATAACACCCTGCCAAGTACATACCATAGTGACCAGTAACTGTTGAAGTGTAAGCTTAGGTGATACTGTCTCAGATGGAAAATAGGCTCAGCTACCTGAAGTTTTAGAAGAGAGTCTTTTGCTAAAAATACATCACTCAAGGCGCGAAGCGAGCACCGAAAGAACGATATAGACTCATCGTCATTAATTCTATACCGTGCGTTGCGTAAATGAGAGCCGATGGCCAAAGCCGAATAAATCAGTGCACTTTCTATAGTGGAGTGTGATTCATCTTTCAAGACCGATGCAAGCAGCCCTTTTAGTTGCTTAAAACCTATGAATAAGCCAATCCTATATGAAGTCAGTCTTGTCTATTAGCATTACAGAATTCGGAGCATATAACTACCCGGAACGGTCTTCGTAGCATGCTGGTTGGTAATTGTTAGCAATGAAATCCTCAGCATGTCGAATTTCTTCTCGTACCTTCAATGAGGTCATCGAGGATAACCGGATTAAATGATTGGAAGAGCGGCTCTCCAACGCTGACGGAGGAGTTTGAGATTTGAACAAGCTCGTACTGCCGTGGCTGGAGCTTTTCGAAAGAAGAGAATGCCTCTACCATGCAGTCAATTTTCAAGACCTTTTCATCAAAAAGATCGAAGGTGAACGCAGATCCAATGGAAACGGAAGTCGTTAACGTTGCCGATGATGATTTATCCTGATATTTCATTTTTGAAAGTGCAAATGAATCTATACGATTTGGAACCGACACTTTTGTGCTCTGTCTTTCTTAATAATAGATCACAGTCTTCAAAAGTGTATATACGCACCGGCGACATTATTGAATTAGGTATTTCTCTTGGAGCATCTTGTTCATATTGCCTCGAGATTGCAGATTCAGCGTGCTCTTGGGAATGCTTAGAAATCGCATGACCCTCCGGAGATAGATTGAAGAGTTCATTTGAGAAATTGCTATATCGAGGGGAGTATCCAGATCCACTCGAAACATTGAGTGATGGGCTCTGAGATAGGTCACTGGCATCAAAAGTCTCGTTATAGTCCGTGAAAAGATCCATGGGAAGTCCTGCATGATCAGATTTCGATGAACCCCAAGATACGTCAGACCGAGTTAACGGCTCTTGCAGACTCCATTGATGGCCTTGATCAAAAGGCGGTGATACCAATGGGGAGAATGAGCTATTCGAAATAACCGTTTGATAACCTTCGCCCGAATCCGTCGACTGCTCAAGGAAGGATGCCGGAGAGGGCATTCCGGAACCCTGACTTGGGCGGCGGGTTGATTGAAGTTGCTTATAGGTACACTTCTTGTTCAATCGCTAGTGGGTAAGGTTAGAATACAATATAACTCAGAAGTGGGGTAGCCAAGTCACATACATGGCATTGATTACACGGAGTTTTCCCGTCGCCTATCATCAACAGCATTATTATCAATAATTTATTCCAAGAGGTGGTCTTACTTACAACGGACTTTTCTTGACTTGCAAGACTCACAAGCACCACGGCGCCGAGTAAGACCATGTTTGGAGTCACTTTGACGACTCATGGAAGTGCTCGAGACCATTGATTGCTCCATCGAACCCAAGTCTAGGCTTTATGCGAAGTGAAGAGTGAAAACACAACGGTATTCCATAACTTGCAAGCTCTTGGCGATCTCTTATAGTTATTCCTACTATGTGATATCTCTTTCTTGGAGAATGCTCGCCCTCCAGACGTTGTAGCTACCAACATGTCGGTAATATGAAGTTCGAGGTCAAGGGCTCCAGGGGCATGAGTTCAGCCTGGTATTGTGATGTGTACGATGTACATAAGTCCGAGTATCCGAGTATCCTGGTATTCGGGACACCGAGGGTTACGTTCCTCTTCACTAACGGGCGCGGACCAGGGATAATAGCACTATGACACAATACTTTGATTGGCACCTTTTGAATACTTACAACAATTTGATTACTTCCCTCCATTTTGAGGCAAAATATACTCTTTGATAAAAATCAAGATAACAAAAACTAAGAACCATTTAGTGTTTCCAGATTTGTTAGTTTTATTTGCGGTCGAATTATAATTCAATTAATTGAAAGATTGTACGAGGGCCTGTTTTTGATGAGGGCCCGGGTCCGTGCATAGACACTTTCTACACCAGAATTCATCTACTTTAGAATTCAATATTAATTTAATTTAATATTATTATATATTCAAAACTTTAAAAAATGGATAGTATTTGATAAAAGATTTTATAATATAGTTTTAGATTTGTTTTTGAATATTTCAATTGGCTTAAAATATATAATATATTATTGTTATTTGAAATTATAATAAGAAATAATGCTTATTTTGAAAATTAAAATTGTATATAGAATTTATGAATTTGTATTAGACTAAAATTTATAAAATTAATATCAGAAAGTAATCTATTAAATATACATATACACTTTCAGTTTCAAAGCTTGAAAATGATTTTTTGAATTATTATATATTTATAAAAATAGTGAATAAAGCATAGTTTTTGGTGAGGAAATTCGCTTAAATCTAAGTCGGGCCCTCATCAAAAACAGGCCCTCGTAGTAAAGATTTAAATGGTCAAATCCAGCCTCTTTTTTCTCCTACGAATAGTCCGCGTACAGATAAAATCGTTACGATCCACTTAAATGATTATTGGGTATCAGTGCATAGTCAATGTCCCCTGAAGTTATTGTTCATCACTGAGCGATAGAATGACATCAGTGTATCTATCTGTTAGCCCAAAAGTGACGCCACTGATGAAAGTAGATTGATTAGGTGGCTACTGCCCTGCCGATCTCAGATATCGTATATCTACCAATCAGAAAGCAATGCAGTTGGTTTTCTTGCTTATCTTAGATACAGAAACCTGTTAATCATAACTCCGAGGTTTTGGGGAGATGGAGAGGTTATGCACGAATGATTGCTAGAGAGATGATTTATCCATCAATAGTATTCTTTCAAAAGCTTCAAATACGATATGGGGACTGGATATGGCTATTGTTTGAAGGTATGTATATGAAAAAAGATCTTTATGTCACTGGTTGATACAATCGAAGCCGCTGATGTTTTTGACGTACCTAGATGTAGTAAGGTATAACAGGTCTTTCAGACTCCCATTTGGATAATTATTAAAAGAAAAATACTAGAACTTTTTCTTTCTTTATATAAATTGACCCAACTTCAAAATATATTCACATACTTTCATCTAACTAACAAGCTTTTGTTCTATCATGGATGCATACAGCAGTCAGGTTTGTCAATTAGACGCTGATGACACCTTTGGTCCTGCCGTGACCTCCTGTGCCCGCACATTCGACTTCACCTTATTTTTCGAGCAGGCTATACTTTCTCTGGTTCCTAGCACCATCTTTCTGCTTATTTCACCTCTGAGAATATGGCGCCTCCGCATCTCGAGTCAGAAAACCATGTCCAGTTGGATGTCGATTGCAAAACCTATAACAGCTTTGGCATTAGTCTCGGTCCGAATACTACTTCTGGTTTATTATACTATACAGAATACAATCAGAACGTCCTTCTCGATACCTACAGCTATATTGGATCTTCTAGCTGCTGTGACCATTATACCTCTCTCTTATCTCGAGCAACATCGTTCTGTAAAACCATCAACACTTATCAACTTCTACCTTACTCTATCGGCTGTTCTTGACCTTCCTCAAGCTCGTACACTGTATCTGATCCCTGGGCAGCTACGAATCGCAATTATTTTCTCCGTCGCTTTAGCTGTTAAAATTGCATTGCTATTTCTAGAAGCATGGGATAAAAGAGCATTTCTTATGGAAAAATACCAGACATTAGCTACGGAAACAACCAGTGGCATCTTCAGTTACAGTCTTTTCCTTTGGATGAACAGTCTTTTCCGACGTGGCTATAGCAAGGTGATATTATTTGATGACCTTGGCCCAATTGATAGCAGTCTTGGGTCTGCAGGACTACATCGACGGCTTCAAGACTCATGGCAGCCACAATACTGCGAGGCTAGAATGCCTCTTCTGAGAAGTTTGTGGAAGGCTCTTCGATGGTCAATTTTATCTCCGGTTCTGCCCCGCTTATGCTATTCTGGATTCTTATTTGCTCAGCCATTCCTTATTGATAGGGCGACTAGTTACTTGAGCCAGCCTAGTAATCCTCTCGAAGATGATATTGGCTATGGGCTTATCGGTGCAACCGCGTGCACATATCTGGGAATAGCAGTAAGTACAGTGATGTTCTTTCTTCTGATCTTGAACTCTGACTATGTCAATAATTAGATTTCGCATGCCTTATTCCAACATCTTCTGTACCGGCATATAACAATGGTTCGAGGTTCGCTTGTCTCGATGATTTATACGAACAGTCTGTCAATTGAGGATCGAATCGATGATTCATCGGCTGCGGTGACACTTATGAGTAATGATGTTGACCGAATCTGTCAAAGCCTAATAATGCTTCACGATCTTTGGTCTCGACCTTTGGAACTACTCGTTGGAATTATCCTTTTAGCTTTGCAAATAGGTTGGGTATCTACAATACCGCTAGCCGTGATATTGATCAGTGCTATGCTCGATTCAAGAGTCACCTTATTGATTGGTAACAAAGTCAAGGTTTGGTCTGATGCTGTCCAGCAGCGAGTTTCCTTTATAGCAGATGTTTTATTATCCATGAAAAGTGTTAAAATGTTGGGACTTGCAAGGCCATTAGGATCTTTATTACAAAAAGAAAGATTAAACGAACTTAAACTGCAAGCAAATTTTCGATGGTCGACAGTCTGGCTGAATACTCTGGGTAAGTTTCCAATTTTCTTTTTTGCAGAGTATCTAAACTGACCCGCACTTCATACGTATAACAAGACATCCACTTCTTATCGCTATATCATTAGGACACGATGGAATAAGCTGTCATTAATTAGACGTTGCCTGTAGACCTTCGGGCACGACATTTCTTACTCTGTTCTCAGAAATTTGCATCAGCGGTCAACGATCTAACACTAGTTCATAGGAAATTTACCTCCAGCCGTTGCGCCTGCGGCTACCTTCGTTGTATACGCAATCAAAGCACGTGTAACAAGCTCTAGTCCACTCAATACCTCTCAAGTTTTCACAAGCCTTGCGCTTATTAACCTTATTACTACCCCAGCTTCGGAGCTGTTGACATCTTTTCCATCTGCAGCCGCATGCCTTGGTTGCGTGGGAAGAATTCAAGAACATTTAAGAAGTCCAACTCGTCATAATTTAAGGGCTTTGAACACGACAGGAGAAATACATCAAGAGAAAATCAACACTGAATACAACTTAGATATGTCCCCTTTGCGTTTGACTCGGGTATGTCTTTCAATTAACGATAGTTCAAACTATTTGTTACGCGATCTTGATTTAGAATTTCGTCAAAGCAGCTTCACGATGATACTAGGCCCAAGCGGATCGGGAAAGTCGACTCTGTTAAGAGCCATACTTAGCGAAGCAAAGTACAGCGGTACTATTTCAATCAACACCCATCAAATAGCATATTGCCCGCAGGTCCCATGGCTTTTCACAGGTACTATTCAACAGAATGTATGCGGTTTGGAGGTAGGTGCAGTTGACGAAACTTGGTACAAATCTGTACTTCACGCTTGTGCACTCGATAGTGTTCTTCTTGGTTTATCACAGAATGATAAAACTCACATTGAGGGGCAAAGCTCTAGTCTTAGTGGTGGCGAAAAACAACGTCTTGGTCTTGCTCGAGCCTTATACCAGCGACCACGTCTGATACTGCTTGATGATGTGCTCAGTGCATTAGACATTAAGACTGAGATTCGTATCATGACTAGATTATTCGGGAAAGATGGTTTGCTGTTGAAACTTGGAGCTGCAGTCGTATTTGTGACTCACTCGACACGTTGGGAACCAATTGCAGACAATGTGATCACATTGGACGGTTCTGGCAATGCGAAAACATACTGCAAAGCCCCACATCATGATTATCTTGAGTCAGAAGACTTATCCTTGTATTCAAGGCCGATTCCTCTAGCAGATTTGAGCTCGTCAGGCAATCCTGCAACACATTGTGTCTTCAATGAACTACATAGAGATGACAACTTGCATGTAGCACCTCCTCGGCATGGTAGTGACTCCAGAGATTACATGTATTATTTCAAGAGTGTACGATGGCTAACGGTGCTAATTTTATTCTTGTCTGCTACTGCGCAAACCATCTGCTACTATATGTCGCAGGCTATACTGAACTGGTGGACAGCAGACCATGGCTCAAATGAAAGGATATGGTTGCCACTGTATCTTACCTTGGCTATTGGAAATGGGGTGATATACGGATGCACTGCATGGATTATGTTTCTTAAGTTGGTACCAGAATCAGCTGCCAATCTGCACATAATACTGCTTGATGTGGTCATGAATGCACCTTATTCATTCTTCGCGAGAACTGATATTGGAACCATCCTTAATCGGTTTATTCAAGACATGACACTGGTAGAGTCTCAACTTCCAACTGGGATCTTGTGTACACTGATCTATTTACTCTGGACGATCGGATCATTGTGTCTGATATCCCTTGGCTCTACTTGGATGGCACTGACAATTCCGGCTGTTTTTATTACTCTTTGGTGCGTTCAACGGATATATCTTCGAACTTCTCGTCGACTTCGCGCAATTGAGCTCGAATTGAGAAGCCCAATATATTCTCACTTTTTACAGACTTTGAACGGACTTTCGAGTATCCGAGTCTTTCGGTGGCAAGGCCAGTTCACGAATTCTATGATTGATAAAGTCGATAGGTCTCAAATTCCATACTATCTGCTTTACTGTGCACAGAGATGGCTTCAGCTTGTATTAGATCTGATAGTTGCCGCTCTAGCCGTTGTCGTTGTGACATTGGCAGTGAAGTTGCGCAGCTCCACTACTCCTGGCTCTCTCGGACTTTCATTGAATAATGTCTTGAGCTTCAACGAGACTTTAGCTCTCCTACTACAGTACTGGACACAGTTAGAAGTATCTCTGGGAGCTATATCAAGGATTCGCGAGTTTTCTGACCAAACGCCACTGGAGCCAGCGCCAGATTCTCCTGCTGTGCTCACAGATACGTGGCCAGAATATGGAGGAATCGAGATTTGTGATCTAAATGCCAGATACACCGAAGCAAACATGGCTTTGAGCAATTTCACAATATCCATTCGGCCGGGAGAGAAAATTGGGCTATGTGGCCGAAGTGGAAGCGGGAAAAGTTCGCTGCTATCAATTTTGTTGCGCCTATTAGAGCCATTAAATGGCTCCATAATCATTGACGGCGTTGATCTCACCTGTATTGACCACAAGACTATCCGCGAACGTCTACTTTCTATTCCGCAAGATTCATTTTTACTGCAAAATACTATCCGCTTCAATCTGGATCCCCAGGCGGAGTACAATGACACACAGATGATCACGGCTCTTTCAAAGGTCTCATTATGGCCGGTGATAGAGAAACGAGGAGGCTTGGACACAAAAGTCACCTCGAATTCTCTATCTCAGGGCCAGAAACAGCTCCTCAGTCTAGCTAGAGCGATAATTGGAAAGGAAAAAAGAAAAATTAATAGTAAGGGCCAGGTCTTAGGAGGTATACTCTTGCTCGATGAAGCAACAAGCAATATCGATACGACTACAGACTCACTAATACAGCGCGTTATCCGTGATGAGTTTTCTGTGTACACAATACTGGTCGTGGCACACCGGCTCGACACAATTCTTGACAGCGATCGTATTGCCGTGCTTGATTCAGGCAGGGTCGTCGAGTTCGATTCCCCTGAAACACTTCTCTCGAAGGATTCGGCATTCTCAGCGTTATACAATGCTCGCAATATGAAGGAGCTTTAAGGCGTCGGTAGGAAGTAGAGCCTAAACTAGCATCTCTAACTATATAGATAGTAGTAGTAAAGCTATTTTGATTGTGATTACCCAACTGTCTCTCTCGTGTAATTTGGACCTCTTACTACTTTCACAATTTTCCAGAATTCTAGATAACATCACTCAAATCGAAAAACTCCGCGGATGGTAAGCTGCTATACTGCAACCTCGATGTATCCCCTAATGGAAGCTCCTGACGACTAACATTACTGCTTTTAGACTGCTCTATATTCGCTATGGCTGACTGGTGTCTCCTCAGGCGACTCAAGATAAAGTATGCAGAGCTAAACACTAAGGAAGTTACACCGTATACGAACAAAACATACGCTACTGCCGGCATTTTGCCGCTTGATAAAAGCCGCATTTGCTCTTTGTTGGTCCCCATAAAGAGAAATCCGCTAGCCGTAAGGAACTACTGATGAGTCAGCTAGAAGTACTCGACGTAGTAGCATCACACTAACATATGACGTTAATAGACGAGAGAACTGTGCCAATCTGTGATGTGGATATTTTGCACTGACAGATGGGTCTGTGAACGTGTCGGCTATCAGATTTGTTACTCCTGCAATTTGTATCGAGAACCCTAAAGCCCCATATAACACCATGGAGGAATCGTGGGCTCGATCAGCAGCGATATACCAACCATTTACAAAGAGCAGAATTCCGATTATGTATTTCCGTAAAAATCTGCTTTTCGAAGTTTGATCTAGGTAGATAGCAAGAGCGATTGCGAAAAGCCAAATGAGGCCGATGCTGATAATTTCTAGGAATGATCGTCTGGTTGAAGCTCCATAGAACCAGTCCACGAGCAATATCATGTTACTGCTCGCTATAATCAAGGCTGGTTGAAGTGCATAAACACTGCTAGAATGTGACGCCAGCCCACAACAGTTGTCTTCTTGAAAGACGAGCAGCAAAAGCCCCACACCAATTATGGCATTGCCAGACCCTATGCGGGCTACGCACTGCCCAGTATTGCTACCATGGCAAATTTCAGCCGCAGTAAAGCCACCGAGTACTACCTGTATCCATGACAAAATCGGCATAGCGATACCGAAAACTGCATGCGCCCCAAGCACAAAAGTACGGATTTGAACCCAACACTTGTGTTTAAGATGTAATTTCAAGTAGAGACCGCAGATTACCTGCGCTAAAAGCCAGGTCACCAACAGATTGGCAAATCGGCTATGGGCGTTCGGTCTGAATTCCCGACCTCCATGTGCGTGGCCCAATAAATGCCCTGTAATAGCAAGAACAAGACCTCCAGTCTGAATTGGAACATGCCAGCGAGATCTGACGATCTAGCTAAACATTAGCTTTTAAAGTCTGACAGGGAAGATGGTGAAGTTGGCTTACTCCCAGAACAATACCCATAGGAAATATGAACATCCAGGTTACAGTCTGTAATAGGATATGCAGCCAGAGTTTTATGTCCTAGTAACGTTAGTACCTGGGCAAGTCTTGTTCCCGAACTATAAGATCATACAATGGGATCCTCCGAGACATATTCCGCCGGTGGAATATTATGAGTCTGATGTTCGTGAGAGTACGCCAATCTCACACAACAGAGAATAATCAGATTTTTTTTTGATAAAGGCATGATCCAACGTAGTGAAGCTCACTATGAATTGACGTGAATATATTTTCGAGGTTGGCGACAAAGGAGCGATAATGAAGAAACTAACCGCGCTCCTTTCATTCTCTGTCTCTTGCCATTTAAATCACGAGACGATGTGCTATCTGAAAATCCTTGTGGGTCTCGGATATTGGTACATGCACGGAATTGTTTACCTAGCTTACACACTAAAACTTGGTTATATCGAAACAAAAAATTTGACTAATCAGATCCTGTATAAAGATGATTCCATTTTGAGCAAATTTAATCTTCGATTTCAGTAACATTTGGCTCCGAACCCCGATATTTTCAATAAAAATCATGTGATAAGGCTTTGTCGATCAATTTCACCACCAAATTTACCGGATTCGATGAAAAGAGTGTCCGGTAATCCGGTTTTCCCTAAACCCCTAATATTTCTATATAAAAAGTTGTGAAATCAAGAAATTATTCCGGTATATTCAAGTCCGTTATAGCCAAGTTTTGCTGTAGGTACATGCATACTGGGGATATTGGCAATTCCGGAAATACAGCTTTACCGATCGGAAATGCAGGTCACAACTCCCCTCGGGTCAGGTTCCCTTCTGATTTTGATGTCCACAGAAAAACAATATGTAATTTATTTCGCTCTCGCCATCACTCTTTCCAGTCATCAACGTTTAACTTTCATCTTTAGGTCACCTCAGCCACACTGCCTTGCCAATGTCTCATCTGATTAATCCCTCTAAGCAAATATACACCCCTTTGAAAGCCAACGATGAATCAAGGTTGAGTTCTGAAGAGCAGGACTTGCCTCTCATAAGAAGCTATTCGGAAATGGCAAAGTCTGTTTTTTCAACAAAAGCAAATGCGGCTGCAGTCATTGCCCATGCCGTCATAAACTTCGCATGGACCCTGTCATTGCTAGTAGTGACCATTTTTCTACTTTCTAGACAAGTCAAAGAACCATTTCGAGAATGGCATGAAACGGATATAGGTTAGCCAGCTTTTTCCAACTATACAGATTGAGCGACATCTTTGCTAATGTGCCAGTACATAGAATCTGCACGACCATACATTACACGAACACCCGTAAAGTTCACCACTGGGCTATACTGGAACGAAACGACGAGCAATGCCACTTTTAGGGTCTGGAATGAGGATGAGCCAATTTATGTGGGTCCTAGGACGCCAGCTCTAGATGCTGCATGGGATGAAATTACATTGCGTATGTATAAGCCCATGATTCACCTCACATAAAGAATCGTTACTGAGTGATAAAAGCTCTCGACTTGTGGATCACAGAAGAGGAGGCCCAAGGCATCCCGGCCATTCCTCAGGGCATGTATCAGGATCCCAAAACAGGCAATCATCAAATCATGTATGAGGCAAATCAACCTGATCTGTTCCTCGCGCAGAACTGATAATTATATTGTTCTAGAATAGAAAGCATTCATACTCTTCACTGCCTGGTACTCCGTACCACAAATCTCTATTCATTCTAGCAGAAGCTGATCAGGGCTGTAGAACATGCTCCGCCAACGTATTTATCTCCACGACTACCCTGAAATGGATACCCCACGGTTACCAAATCATATCGGTAAGTCATAGCACACCTGCCATACTTATAGCTACTTAGTTTGCTGACACTGGCACTTGAAGATCACTGTATCGAAGCGCTGCGCATGAATCTGATGTGCACAGCAGATATGACCCCATCCCCGATTTGGTACTCTCCCTCCATCGACAAATTGCAGCCCAACTTTGAGGTTGTTCACTCGTGTCGCAACTTCCAGCCTCTATTGAAGTGGGCGAGGAAAAGGAGCGTTCATACGAAATATGACGACTAAGGAATGGGAGAAAATACTGTTGAGGGAGCGTACTGTACCTAAATGTGGTTTGGGAGCAGGATAAGACTGGATGGGCCTGCCTTAAAGGAAGACGCGGTTTCATTACACTCGACTTTATACAAAAAAACCTGTAGATTTTATCAACTTTGACAATGAAAACGGTTAGGGATTATTCAAACTGTCGAATCAAAAGCGACCGTTACGAAACCGTCACAGCTTGGCGATTGCGTCCTTGAAAACTGACTGGCTGATTGAAACCAAGAGATGGTGATGATAAGTAGCAATGGTAATGATATCCTTGAAATGAACCTTTCACTTCGAAGTTCTGATAGCATTATTTATAAAAGTTATTATTGCCTCAGGCTCAAGAAGGGGAAAATGGCCCCTGACCATGTTATAGAGATATTTACCTAAATTTTAAGGATCAACATTGGAGAGCAATGTATCTGCTGAGTAAGCAAGAACAACTTTCCTGAATACAATGAAACCATAATCAAGTTATCTAGTTTCTTTGATCAGCCATTGCAATTCTATTCACTTTGTCAAGTCGCCACTCTGATACCCTTAGTAACGTTGACCTTGCGAGTCATTTCCCACAGCAAATCCTTCTCAAGAAAAGACAAACTTGGAGGGCAAAAGCTCAACACCTGCACGTGTTGACCTTTACAACTCCTCTTTCTCGAAAATCTACTTCGCGATAGTACGAAACGACGATTCTAGAGAAGCGCAATGAAGGCTATAATGGCACGAAACGCAAAAACGGCCGCGGAGGATCCAGATTAGATCCAACATCTACCGCTTACCATCACCCATTTATGGGTGGGAATGCAAATTACAAAATCTTCTTTCAACCTACTGAACAACAATATTGAGTTATCCTTTCTATTTTTATATTTTTTTCGCGATGGAGTCTGATATTTGTAAGAGGAAGAGGATAAAACGCCTAATCGCGATGTTTCTTCTCCGGTTGGTTTTTTGATGGTCGCATTATCGGACCGCACGCTCTACGACACCTCTATTGTTATGAAACGGAGGACTATACCATCATTTACGATAACTCGCGGCAAAACTATCTCTCAAGCCCAGTGAGAATCGATGCGCGATTCTTTGTTTCTAATTTGTTCGAGATATATTTGTGGTGAGGAGGGGGTTCCTGCCCTAACATTACCTTCACACACAAAGCAGATTATCACCGCCCAACTTCGATCTTCGTATGCTTTGGCCAGGCATGATGATTCACATTTAATGGCAAGATATAATATCCGGCTAGGGTAGAGGTAAGGCGGTGTATTCAGTACCTCTGGGCTGGTTATATTGGAGGTGGAGAATCTTACAACTTCACAAACGGCAAGGTTTGAAGGAGGAATCGGGAAACGAGAAGCATGAGCGCAATACTTTGACCGGCATCATTAGCCTCTACATGGCATAGGTGTAGAGGCGGGTATGATCCCCAACATTCATTGTTGCATTCCCCTTGTGACTACCATCACTATTTACTTGTATGCTAGCATTTGGTTAACATCACTAAATTACCCAACTGACTCTGCTAGGGGCTCTATCGAGCCCCTAGCAGTCCTACATATTCTTGGATTGACAAAGGACGTAGATAAATCAATCAATCAAGAAAGGGCGAGGGAGAGAGACTTGGTTTGCACGAGATTTCTCTAGAACTACTAATTGGGTACATACATAGCAGACTTTAGAAATTGTTGGCTGTTCTTCCCATTGCTAGTCAACTCGAATCCGACCAAACGCACTTCTATACTCAAAGATCGCCGAACACCGACTCAACTGTGTCTCCAGGCTTGTGATCCCACATACGTGCCGCGCTTTGCTCGGTATCTTCGGCTATAGCCCACAAATGGCTAACGTCACGACACTGGTGTTGTACCCCGGCCCCGTCGATGCCATGGCCAGTTATATAACCACTTATCTTGTTCGTCTTTATCCATGGTCGTTCAATAGTGCTATCGCCAACACACTGGAGCATCTGGTTTTAATTAGCAAAGCCAATGCTTAGCGTTAACGGGGAATATATACTTCAGCAATATATGCCAAACAATGCCCGATATGTACAATATCCGCACCATCGCCATGACCATCAGACTTCGTTGCAATTTCGCGCTTGTGGTGATGGTGTTCTCCATTGCTCAATCCCATCTGCGACTGAAGTTCTCCACGCAGCATCTGCAAGCAATGTAGCCCATGAAACATGGAAATGCCCCATGGGATATCGAAGGTTTCATTGTATTGGAGCCAGAGAAACCCGCCTTTCCTCGTGGTTAGTTTGTCCCAGGCCTGGTCACCTTCAATCCCGAGATCTTCTAATGGAGTCACATCTGGAAAGGTTCGTGGGTGGAAGTACGGATCGCGCGGAGACTCTACTCTTGAGCAGGTTCCATGGCGAATAGCCTGGAGTGTAGCTGTAAGTTCGCTTTGGAAAATCAGTATCATGCTCACAGAAACAACGAGCAAGACTGTCGCAATGCGGCATGGTGTGAATGGCGTTGCAACTTTCATAGTTGCTGTTATTCGAGTCAAGTTGATTCGAGATGTTGTCTCAAGTATGTGTATCACGGAGAGATTGCCCGAGACACTGCCGATACAGCAAAAGATAAAGAACAAGAAACAAGCGTGTGAGATGTTGCGATATACAACTACACTCTACTTTGGTAACATGTTGATCACATATTTTTTCGTTTCCGAAGCGGGTCTATATCCGAGTATCTTCATGCAAATCTAATTCCGAAGAGATCATCTCCCATTTGCGAGCTTCCTAATCCGGCCGTTTCCGTTTTTGAATATCTTCGGAATTTTCACATGCAGAAAGGCCTCACGCTTTGTCGGTACTTGTCTTGTCCTTTCGGAGGGGCTATCCACAATTTGTGATAGTAAGAGCGATAAGACATCGGATCTCATGAAATTTTCCGTTCTCTAGGACGTATATATTCCGTCTAATAGCTCCTCAGTGACAAACATCAATCAAAGCTTTCTATCAATCAATCATCTTTATTTCCCTCCCACAGCCACTACATCTCCAAACATTCCAGCATCAACATTCTTTCATACTCTCATCATCACCACATCTTTAAAGACATCTCAGCGACATTCATCACTGTGATCATGCGTTATACACTATTCATGACTGCAATCGTTGCGGCCACCGCAGCCATCAGCGCACCTGTCGACAGCCCTGGCTACAAGCGTGAGGTCGATAGCCCTGGCTACAAGCGTGAGGTCGATAGCCCTGGCTACAAGCGTGAGGTCGACAGCCCTGGCTACAAGCGTGAGGTCGACAGCCCTGGCTACAAGCGTGCGCTTGAATAAGTCTTTCGCCCGATATTTCGGAGAGCTGGAGATAAATCAATTTTTATAGTTGAACGCCTGGAATTTGATATGCTGTGCCATGCTTGGATTTCAGCGATCTCTGTTCATATCCTTCTGCCTTCTCTGGTATAACAACGGTTTTGAAACCACTCATGGAATTCTATCCAGCCGAGCGCTAGATCTAAGGGAAACTGGGCTGGATATGTCGGGTGAAGTGATTTTTGTCGCAGTGACGCTATCTGTTTCAGCGCTTTGCTGATGAAGTGGGGGATTTTTATGTTTCTGATATTTTATGTATGGAAAACCCTTTTTCCACGCCACTCTTTACATAGCGCTATGTCATGACATTTTCCTTAGTCTATAATGTACTGAATGCGAGATTATATGAATCGATTTGCTGTTTTTAGTGGGCCTTCCATTAGTCTCAAACGTGCTGCCACTGACCAAGATTACATTGCATTTATCAAAGGGATGATTCGGAGCCTCAACATTCAAGTCTGCATTGCGTAGTTCTGAAATTATATGAAGTGACTCGTAATTGGTTCTCTACTACGTTTTCTAGAAGAGGTCTTACGAATCTCTGTTAGTAACACTTGTATAACTAGAAAGTTACAGAAAGCTCTTGACCTAAAAATTCGAACAGTCAACCAGTTCAATATATTATTGTTAGAAGTGGAGAACGTATTATATTATTGCGTGTATAATAAGTATGAGGAAGCTATGTTACAGAGAAGGTGTATGTACTGGCGAGAGGCTAGTAATAAACTTGGCAGGTGTTTTGCAACAACTGTAAATTGTGAGGGAGTTCAAAATGGACAAATGACCATGCAATGTAATATTGGTATTCTGAATGATTGTCGGGGAAACATCACTTGAAGGTTCACTTCGCATATAAATACAATCATCGCTTCATACTTATTTTAGATAGTTAGACAATGTATACTTCTTTGTATAACGCTATGATTGTCCAGTATTAAAGCTTGTTACTTTAGCCTTCCTTCTATTGGCCCTATTCTCCTACGTACCTTCTTGTGTTATTGGGACGCACATATTCTCGATTCTACTTCTGTTACATGATAAAAATTTGATTAAGAAGGAGAGGCCACTGTAATTGATCAATTGGTTTACATATCACTGGAATTATGATGTAGGGACTCAAGCATTAATCTGGTGTCGGAATGGCCAGTCAATTGCACCTGCATGCATTACCGATACCGATACCGAAACACCGCATATCCGATGTATTGCATTTTTATCTGCACCAATAAAACACAATACACAGAACCGATGATTCCTTCCCTCACCTGTAATGATATCACAAAATTATCGAATAAGCATCTAAGCGCTCCCTAAGTTTGAACCTTCACAAACTGACTCCATTTATCAGTTCCTCTACTTTTAGTAGCATTTACCTGGAGTTTATCTCTTTATTGCGTTTGCATTCCGCTTCCATTCCAGATCTATAGCTTTGAGATTAAGTTCGGTACAGAATCTCTTCCGCTTGCAACTATTATGAGAAATTCTGAGGATGATGATATTCCGTCCACGGGATATGAGCTGTTGCTCCAGCGAGAAGACGCCACCAGCTCTTTACGGCAAAAAAATACACGAATGCGATATGTTTGTTTTTTCGCCATTGTTGCATTCTTAGTGTTTGTTTTCGTATCCACTATGAGTGACGGTCTGGATGTGCAAATTTCCAAGTGTGAGCTTGCCCTTATAATCTTTTCAGTATGATCCGGCCCGGTAAGTTGACTATCCTAGGCGACGACCCAAAACTCCGCTTAGAATGGCGAATGCTATCTATCAAAACGAGAAAAAGGTATATTGCAGCCGTGCAATGTCTCTCACACAGTCCTTCACGTCTAGGGTTGAGCAGCTCTCGATACGATGATTTTGTTTACGCCCACTTAGGTATGTTCAACACATGTAAGTCAGCAGTAGTATCCTGAGCAAACGCTATTGTAACACTCACCATATAAGCACATGAGGTGGCCGCCTCTCTTCCCTGGCACCGGTGGTATATCCAGCAGTACGAAAATGCGCTGCGAAATGAATGCGGGTACGATGGGACCTTGGCGTGAGTTCATCATTATCAATTCTATTAGCATGATACTGAACAAAGCAAGATACTGGGATTGGACTTTGGATGCTGGCAACGCAACCAAATCACCCCTATGGTCAAACGAATCCGGCTTCGGTGGCAACGGGAGCTCTGTCGAACATTGCTTGGAGGATGGCCCGCTCGCTTCAATGAGACCAAAATATCCTGAGCCTCATTGTCTACGCCGAAACTTCCAGTTCGATATACAGGCTGCGCATTTTACAACACCCGTTATTGAGGACCTTATTTCAAGTGCAAAGACGTACCATGAATTCCGACGCGGACTCGAGAGCGGCCCGCACAAATGGATTCATCTAGGTATTGATGGGGAGATGCCAACGCCGGGATCGACGAACGGTCCGTATAACACACTTTTGTTCCTTTTTCCCATCTCAGAATTTCAGCTTTCACCTTCAAGTCTAATACGAAGTTTTTACTTGCCTAGACCCAATTTTCTTCCTGCACCACGCACAAATCGACAGGTTGTGGTGGAAGTGGCAGCACTGCAAGCCCAATGGACGGCTTCGAGATTACGATGCTATGGAGGAAGATCTAAAAAACAATAGTAAATCTGAGTCGAGTGACTCGGGAGCTTCGGGAGCTTCGGAAGTATCTTTGAACGACCCGTTAAAGCTGTATGGTATTGGTGAGGATATAAAGGTTGAAGATGTGATGTCGACAGAGACTCCACTTTTATGTTATAAGTACCCTACAGCATGATGGAATGTGCAGCAGTAGGCTTGAGTGCTCGTCTGTGTGAATAACCTCCACTCAAACTACTTGAAACCAGATTATTAAGTTCCTCTTACATTCGTTATCTTTCACAGATTGTCAGTCGGGTGGTTGAGGGATGAAGCTTTTGGTAGTTTATCCAAGGTGACGCTGCTCTGATTCATGTGCATAGGCCACACAACAAATTTTGAAGGAAAAATTTCCTTTGCAATACGACCGTTTCTCGATCGATCTAGATCAAACATATTAATCCAAATTGATTCCAGTTATCTCCAAGTGAATCCGACCAGTAGTTGTTGTGATACTGACGTCGGCGCTCCAAATGCGAAACTTGCACGAAAATTAGCGACAAAATTTTCACCCCCTTCATCCCTCCATTAATGAGTGAAAAGATTTCAATGACGAGGAATACCCAATCCAACTTTCCAGAAGTGATCTTAGGCACTCCATGCCAAAAATATCACTGAATAAATCCACGAAGGAGGCAATAGCCCTCTATCCATCCTGTCCAGTCCTACCTCCTCCCAGCCCTTCAACTTTCCAGCCCAATGCAATACCATGGGCTCTGATGATCCATTCAAATCATCAATCGACTCCCAGCGCTCCAATTCAATAACAAACAAAGACGACAACTCATTCACCCAGAACCTCATACCAGCTCACCAAGCCAATGGCTTTAGCCGTTCTACATAGTCTTAGACTGATACAGGACGTTAATGAATCAACCAATCAATCGATCAATCAGTCCATATAATCCCAAGATATTTTATTCAGTCCATCCGCCTTGCCGTCCAGAAGGAATACTGACAGACTATTGGATACACTGGTAGAGAGAATACAAGCAACCATCTGTGAATTTGTTACCAAAATGTATCCTTACTACTCCCATCTTTCCACCCTGCTACCATTATACCTTTAGTCACATCACTACTCATCACTAGGATTTGATAATATCACCCGTCTGCTTCAAACTCGTTCATCATTTGCTGATAATAAATAACTTCAGCATCAATACCGAATGCCCCAATTAAACTGAGAATTATGACCTAAATTTCAATCAGGATCAGAATCAGAGACAGAACCAGACTCATCAATGGTAGTGGAAGATGATCTTCGCTATCTATTCTTTTTCTTCTTTCTTGTAGTCTGCAATTCGTATATCCGTGGCTGTTCTTTCTTATTTTGCAATATTTAAGCAGATGTTTCTATATTTATCATTAGGGAGAGCTCGGCGCTGAGCATATCGTCGAGGGGGACAAGGCATATCGTGATCTCCAGTGGCTCAATGGATATCCAATCATAAGAATCAAAATCGCTCCATCGGTTCTCATTTAAAAAATCCCATTGGTTGAATACCTTGATTTGCCTAGCAAATTTCACTGACTATTACCCCTCCAATCAGTTTGTTTTTAGTTCAGCCTTTGAGCTCACCACGAACTTGTGAGCTTCCATTTTAGGCTCAGTAGGTCAAAAATGCCTTACCACGGATGTGAATGCTTGTTCACGGAACCTCGCTTTCGGTTTAGTGTCAGGGAGAAGCCTCGCATGGATTTCGATACCTGTTTTACGGAATTCCTGTTACAGTTTAAAATTTAAAATACGGTTAAAGACTTCCGACACTTCATTCAAGAGAAACGTTATTCCAAATTATAATTACCGTGGTCGCGTTTTGCGGAATTTGTTCCCTGGGTTTCAAGCAGCGTTGATAACGAATGTCATGTCGAAGTAAGGGTAGTTTTATTAAACCACAAGCCCGTTTGTGATATCTTGAAAGATGTTTTTGATGGAGGCGAAAGGTAGGAAGGGGTATATATTCAGATAAATTAAGGTGGGGTGGGGTAGGCGGGGGTTTCTGGGAATGGGTGACGGGCACGTGATATGAATGAGAATTTTGCGGGTATTGATAATTTGAAGAAATGAAGAATGTTTGAATAGAATATATAGAAATAGATATAATTGAAGATATTTACAGTATTCAAAGCATTCAGAATTATTTGTATTACTTACGTTATCTAATCAATCGAAAGAATGAAAAGGAGTTCGCTCGTCGGAAAAAGCGACGATTAGACTAAGGATAAGTAAGAAAGAGAGAACTCTTATATTATTTATTTATTTATTTATTTATTTATTTATTTATTTATTTATTTATTTATTTAT
>PQXH01000339.1:0-23398 GCA_004786125.1 Botrytis tulipae
TACCCCCTCCCACCCTTCCTTTATTCCCCTTTAACTCCAAAAATAAATGATACTTCGATTTGCATCTTATTCTTTTCTCTCCAGACTCCGTTATACCACGAAATTCCCACCCAAAATGTCTTTTAATAAGACACCTTTCTCTTATTCTCGTTTCACATACATACAAGCATAGTCCAAACAATACAAAGTCAGGATATAGGCTCATTCACAACCATTGATATTTCAGATCTCACATACAATCAAATGGAGAAATAAATATAACTTCTAAACCATGAATATTAAGATATTCTTCAACCTACTGCCTTGCCGAGATATCGATATATAAAAAGGATATCTCAAAGTCAAGCGAATCTGATCCCGATCCTAGTAGCTAACCATAAACTCCTAACACTAAATTTCCATTTCCCTTTCCCTTTCCCAATATCCAGGCTTCCAGAAACTCCTTGAACACAAATAATCTCCAACCCTACGCTTCCTCTCCCACCCCCAACATTCCTCTTAATCCTCCCTCCACACCTCTCCACCACCTTCCTCTCTCCTCCAAATCATCTCCCGCGCCTCCAGCCCCCTCTTCCTTCCTCCTCTTCGCCTCTTTTGCAGCCGCTACGCTCGTCATCCTCTTTGCCTCTAGTGGCATCAACTCCGCATTTAACCTCTCCGCCTCTTTAGTTTTTCTCGGGACAAGTACTTGCAGTTGTTCCAACTGCCTATCCAATTCTCTTCTTTCCTTTTCTCTTTCCTCTACCAATTCCCTCGTTTTATCCAACCCCAATTTAAGATTTGGATTTCCTGGCCCTTCACCACTCGATCCATTCTCTTCCTTCAAAACCCTAATACTTTCCTCTAACCCCTCAATCTTCTTCGGTAATTCCTCCAATTGTCTCGTTTGCAGCTGAATATGTTCATATTTCTTACACAATTCTCTCCCTCTTTTCTCCAATTCTTCAACCAGTTCTGCGACTTCGACTTTTTGGGCTTTGAGAGAGGTTTTGGAAATGAGCAGAGAAGCTTCTAAATCGATATTTTCTTGATGTTCGACTACTAAAGGAGGATCCCCGACAATAGCACGGATGAATTTTTCTTTGGTGACTTGTTCGAGATATGAAAAGCGGAGTTTGGAGAAGAGTTCCTATTGGGAATTGTCAGTATGTGGTTTGAGCTAATAAATTATCTCCATGGCAAATGGCTTCTCTGGCTATATCTCTCTGTGCTTTCGCATCTTCAATTATCCTGCCTCCACGGCAGTGGCCCCCGGAGGGCCAGCGGAGCGTCATTTTTCTATCAAAGCATGGTAGTTTAAACATCTACCTCCGTATCCCTCGTCTACCAATTCTAAAGCTCCCAGATGGCTAGTAGAGCGCGTCATTAAGATCTAATGATTTATGGGGGCAAGCCCCCAGACCCCCATAGCTCGCTACGCTCGAGATCCTCCAAATACAACTCAAGAAGAGAAAAGGAATGAATTGAAAGCCAGAAGAAGAAGAATATACCTTGTAATGCGCCAAATCGGCTTCTAAACTCGCAGGGGAAGGGCTCTCAAGAGTATCTGCGGCAGAAGCATTGGAAGTACGAGAGCCAGATTTTAAAGGGGCGGAAACTGGTTCGGAAAGTTTGATGATACTTAGTTCGTGGGATTTCTGGAGTTTGTGGAGAGTGGTGAGAGTGCTTTGGGGTGAATGCGCCATGGTGAGAGGAGATCGAGAGTTGTTGTTTGGTGATCTTAGAGGGCTGTTAAGTCGAGAAAGTTTTGTAAGAGTTCCAAAGTCTCGTAGATTGGTGTAGAAATCTACCTTTATAGTTGAATGTCTCTGCAGTTGCTGGTTTAGTTTCTTTTGGAGACTTTCAATCGGAGGGGGTGTCTGTCGCATTGCATTGTTTACTTTGAATTATTCTGCCATGCGGTGACAGTATGATATAAATCCACACCCCTTCTCGGATACACCTCTTTGTTTTTCGTATTGTCTACTAGCAAATATTCTTAATTAGCCGATCAAGGTGTCAATATATCATATCCTAGAAAATACGATAGCAACCACAAGGCTCCAACTTCGAGATCAACTAATTGTATACTTCTCTTCACATTCTATTCGTTTCAAAATATCTCAATTCACTTTTTCTTTGGCTCATATTCTTGCTTCGGTTATCTAGGTATCTTATATCTACAACATCACTCTTGATAAACATTATAAGAATCACAATAATACCCACCATCCCTATCTCACATTATCACCATCAATCTTACAACTTCAGCCTGACACCATATTATTGCACAATCCACCACAACATGGCAAATGATACCTATCTAACAGACGACTATGTCGCCTCCCTTCTTGCCGCCGACGCAAAATCCAGTTCTATCAAATATTCATCCATGGGTCTTTCAGCCTACGCCCCCTCATCTAAACCACCTCCCAATAAACCCAAACCCAATACTCGTTTTTTGCGAAATATTATCAGAGATACGGATAATCACAATAGCGCATTATTAGCCAAAGAAGCTGCGGAGGCAAGAGCTAGATTGGAGAGTTTATCGGGTGGAGCAAGACAGAGAAAGGTTGCGCCGACGGATATTAGGAAGAGACAATTGGGGGATATTAAAGCGATTCTAGGAGGGCCAGTGAAGAGGAAACGAGAAGAAGAGGATGCAGGGCGGGGAAGCGGGAAGAGGGAAGATTCTTCGCGCACGAGAGAAAGTGCAAAGATTAGGAAAGTGAGGGATGGGGAGGATGGTGATCGCAGAAGGAATAGGAAAGACATCGATATTTCTGCGGAATTGATAAGTCATCGAAGGAGGGAATCGAGACGTGGTGAAGATCGAGGCGCAGATGAGGAAGTTGATAGGGAGAAACGAAGATCTATAGGCAGGCAGAGAAAACATCAAGACGATGACTCGGAAGAAGATCATCAATCCCAACGAAGAGAGCACAGACGAAGAAGAGGTACTTCCGAAGATCGAGAGCGCACGAGAGACGAGAGGAAAAGATATAGAGACAGAGAAAGATCAGGTTCACCTCGAGAACATCGAAGTAAAGACTCGACTTATCGAGACCGAGATCGATCACCCCGTCGCTCGCGAAAACGCTCCTTTTCACCACCTTCAGATGGTGAAGGAAAATCCTCCTCGAAATCGCATAAACATTCCTCATCTCATTCCAAGCGTCACCCATCTCCAGACGCAGAATCATCCGATTCCGACCCGCTAGACTCAATAATTGGACCTCGTCCCGTCCACGAAAAACAACCTCTTCGAATCCGTGGTCGTGGCGCTATATCCCTCGGTTCTACATCAATAGATACTCGCTTCCAAGCAGATTATGATCCAAAAAGCGATGTGCAACTTGAAGATAATCTCGACAAGGTAGGAGGGGAAGGAGAAGATTGGGATCAAGCATTGGAAGCTCTACGCGATCGACAGAAATGGAAAATGCAGGGCGCGAATCGATTACGCGATGCGGGATTTTCGGAAGAGGAAGTTAAGAAATGGGAGAGGGGAGGTGAAAAGAGGGAAGAAGATGTGAAATGGAAGGGGAAGGGAGAGGGAAGAGAATGGGATAGAGGAAAGGTTGTGAGGGGTGATGGAACGGTGGGATTTGAAACTGGATGGGGGGAGGCGAAGATGGAGGGGGCTTTGGGATCTAGTATGGATACGGAGTTTGGGAGATTGAAGTAGAGGGGGGAATTAGAGAGATGGATGGGGATTTATTTCATGGGTGGCAAATTAATAGGTCCCTGACGAGAAATTGGAATTGGAAATGGAAACTGGAAAATTGTAATTTGGAAATTGGAAAGGGAAGAGAAATAGGAATTGAACATAAGATCACGTCTGTTTTGGAAAGGGATTGGGATATTGGGATACTGGGATACTTGGAATTGAGAAATAAGGGATGGGAATCGGATAAGAATGAGGATAAATATGAGGTGAATCCATATAATAATACAAACCCGATAAACACAAAACGCATCCTTTTCTATCGAGTATAAGCCTATGATCTATATATAATCAACTTCTTGAGATATCTAGATATCACCTTGCTATTTATATTATTATCGATATCGATATCACTATGATAGGTAAATAAGATAGTAAATGATATATCGACTCTATATCTGATGGGGATTTGGAAAGATGGCGTGATAAAATAGAGTATAGAAGATATAGCATAATAAAACATAGCATAGCATAATAAATAAAATAAATCACAACATCCCACTCAACAAGTAACATCCCACCCAACAAATAACATCCCACCCAACAAGCAAGCAAGCAAACAAGCAAGCAAACAAGCACGCACCTACTAAATATATATATATATATATATAAATAATCATTTACAACTTCACAACATCATAAGAAACGTATAAAATTACTACTATAAAGTATCAAGTGAGAATATAGCCTACTCTCCTCTCCTCCCATCACATTCCCATTCCCATCCCAACCCAACCCAACTAATCCAAATCAAACCAACAAAATTTCATTTCCCACCCCGAAACTCCTCTCGAAACTCCTCTCAAAACTCCTCTCAAAACTCCTCTCAAAACACAGATAGATAGATAGATAGATAAATACTATCCCACCCACGAACCAAAACTAAACCCAAACCCAACGCAAACCCAAAACCAAACCCAATATCATATTTATACCCATAGCATACCCATACCCATATCATACCCATAGCATACCCATAGCATACCCATACCCATATCATACCCATAGCATACCCATAGCATATTCATACCCATATCATAGCATAACATATCATAACATATCATAACACAACAAACCTCCAGCGATCCTAGATATGCATTCCAACTCCCATCCCAATACGCCTGGCTATCCACCCACTAAAAGACGGCATAACTACAGCTACCTAAGCGTAGGAATTCAACTCGCTTATAAACACATCAACCACTTGTAAATACACGTACATCCAAAGGCTTATCCCATCCCATCTTATCTTATGAAACTGCACTATGAGTTGAAAGATATAAAAGTTTCTTTCCACAAAGTCGTGTTGAGTCGACTCAAAATATTCACCGACTTCACTGCCATTGGAAGCAAGGACATTTGATTATTATATGATGAGTACAAGTGACCGATGATTACATTCAGAAGGTTGCATACCCCGTGTCGGTATAAGGATCATAATCAGGCCAAGTTCTCTTCACTCTATTAATTAGGTTTGCATTGAGTTTAACCCCGGTAAAATTTCGTGGAAGTGTTTGGCCAGCTCTGTATTGGCCAATATTAGTACTTATGAAACTGGCATGCGCATCGCATTGTATACAAGGGTTAGGGTTAAGTTTAGGGTAAGGGTTAATACACTTACAGTAGCATATCAACCTTGATATTTCTCGCCTTATCCTTCAAACCAACCTGAGTAATATTATCACGTTCAAATTCACCACGTTTTGCAATCTCTGACCACCACGGACCGAGATCACCGATGTAGTCAATGAGAAGTTGTGTATCTTCATCAGACCATGGCGTACGAGTTTGTGTTGCACTAAATCCATTCTTAATTGCTTGTGCTCTTACATTCAAATGAGCGCTGGCTTGGGTAAATGAATGTGCGACAGTGCCTGGAAGATCATCCTGAGGTAATTGCACACTGCCTTCATCATCATCTGGAACTTGAAGTGGTCGAGATAGCTCTTCCCTGTGTTGGGTTTCCTGTTCTAGGTCTTCTTGATTTTGTTCGTCATCATCATTCTCAGGGGCTAAAATTGGTGATGGAGATCTGTGTTTACGAGGTGGAATCTTTGCTCGAGAGCTTTCACCAGCTTTGGTACGCGCTTCTTCGCTACGCCGGGGCTTGAATTTAGATACGTTTTTATCGGCTTCAAAGCCTTGATCTTCGCTATGGTTGTCATCATCTGACTGAACTTCGGGTGATGCAGAGGCTTGTCTAGAAGCTTTTCTATTAGGCGGATCTTGTGCTCGAGAACTTTCACCTTCCTCAGTGCGTGCTCGTTTGCTGGGCCGGGCTGAAGATTTATGTACAGCAATTCTGCGCCCGGGTTTCGTTTCTCTTTTATCGATTTCAAAGTCGTCATTTAAGGAATTGTCTTTATCATCCGACAAAATGTTTGCATCGTCGGCTTTACGCTTGTTGGTTTTTGGTTGGGATAGTTGAGGTACTTCATTGTCCGCTCGAAGGTCTGGAGGGAATCTGCGCTTGTTATTCCTTGGCTGAGATGGTCCCGGGTCATCCGCCTGGGAATCTATAGGAAACCCTTGGCTGTCCTCCTCCCAGCCCACTTTTTGGGCATTCGGGTGCTTCCTATACATCCCACTACGCTTTGTAGTAGCCGCTAACAATGGACGGCCTCGGGATCCCTGGGGTTGTTCAGGACTTTTATTTTCTTTATTCTGGGAATCGCTGTATTTCTTGAAGTATTGTGTAATTTCAGAGTCCTTTTTCTGCCGTTGTGTTTGTGACGAAGCTGGAATGCCAGAACTGACTTCTATATCACCACTTTTCCGACTTCCCGCCATCTTTCTGAGACCGACAAGCTTCGTTATAGCACTCGGGTTGTCATGAAAGCTAAGAAATTGTTAGCGGGATTTTGCTTCTTTGAACCATTGGGATGTAACACGTGTTGTATGAAAGATGAACAAATTCTTACTCTTTTCTTTTCTTTGGTGCGGATGCCTGACGGCCCCTTTCCGAGATCGTACTATCATCACGTTCTAATACTTCCGGCTCGTAGTCTGCACGAATCTCGGGTTCGGAGTCGGGTTGACCACTTTTAACGGTTTCTTCTTCGGCATCCGATTGAATATCTTTGACAACTTCTTCAAATGGCAACATCACATTCTTAATACCGCCTCTGTTTTCCACGATCATCTCCACCTCAACCCAGCGCTTTTCGCCATAATCGACAAGGTCATTGAAGAATTTGGATCTTGGAAATGATTTATTCAAGCGTTCAAAGTCGACATATCTTCCAGATTCCTTTGCTTGGCCTGGAGGCAAAAACATACTGCGGATGACGTCCATCCTCTCGCCAGTTTTGATGTCTTTTTTCCTAAAACCACCCTCGAAGCAAGAAGTCAGGAGTTCATTAGGATTGTAATTCAGACCGAGTTCTAACTGACGGGCAGTCAGTTCAAAAAGCTGAGTTCGTATTTCTAACATAATAGAGTGAGTTTCGTTGATCAATCTACTGCTTTCCGATCCGAGATCCGTAGGCGCGGCAAACTTAGACACAAATGGGCGAGGAAACATTTTCTCTAGAGATTGAAGAAATAACATCAAATCTTGTTGTGAAACTTCATCATCCTCACGTAGTTGAATGACTTGGCCTAGAAGAGTTCCAAGATTCGCTGACTGAAGAATGGCAGCGAAAGGAGTAGCCCAATCACCGAGACCACTTGAGCCAAGACTTGTAGTGTTTAATGACCCAGAGACCTTTTCCAAAACGATGTCAACTTCAATGAACTCCTCTCTTCCATATGGCTCTTTGTAAACCTCAAGTCCATTCGAAAGGGATTCCAAAGCTTTAAGATGACGACCCATTTCCTTAGGGCGAATGTCTCTTTTGGTAGATTTGCTGATAATGATTTGAGCCGTATTGTAAAGATCCGGGAGGGTCTCAATAGCCGACCTGGAATGAATGATTTGCATGACCCGTTTTGTATGTGATGTTGTACGCGTATCATCTGAGAAATCGCTGCGGTCTTCATCTTCTGAATCGTATTCCTGACCACTTGCGACCTTGGTTGTGTCAAGATCCTCTTCCTCTTGATCTGCCACCTTGGTAGCTTCAGGGTCCTCCTCTTCATCGGCCTGTTCACCAGCTTCAGGATCCTCCTCATCATCGGCTTGCTCGCCAGCTTCGGGATCCTCGTCCACGTTGGCTAGTTCCGCATCTTCCTCATCGGATGGGACTTCTCTGTCTTCTGCAACTATCGACAATTCTATATTTTTTAAGCAACAATTAACAAACATAATGCAAAGGATGCTAACCTCTGCGAGTGAGTGCTTGTTTGCGAGCAGCTCTGCGACCATCCCTAGAATTTTGTTGCTCATCTTTATCGCCCGTACTCTCAATACTTTCTTGACGAGGTTTGAGAGCATCCAAATCTACACTTTGGCTACGAGTTGATCGCGTGGTTCTTCGAATGGGACTTCCGGGTTTGGTTGGTGGTGAAGATGGGAGGTCTCGCGACACCGATCGCGCAGATGTTCGAGCCATCTCGAATATCCTGATGCGACGATCAAAGGATTAGTCGTATCCGAAGGAGTTTGGCGCAATAGGATTTATATCTTATCGTAAATGTCGCGATGGTATTTGTTAGTGTAGACGTGTGGAGTTGATATTGTTGCGTGGATGAATTGACGCGTTTTGTGTTGTGTTGCTGGGTGGAGATTGTGGGTGAAGGTTGCAGTGGGAAGTGGGGGAACGACTTTAGACCTGAAAATTGAGGTTATGAAGTCGCGCAATCACGTGTTAGATATTCTTCTAACTTTCTTGTCGTGGACGGTTCAAAAGCAAGGTTAAAAGTGTAAAAGTGTACATTAGGTAGAGATAAGAATTCGACAGATAGTTCTCAGACAAACCACTTTCAATATGGAAAGAATGAGAACAAAAAGCAGACCAAAGCAGGTTTCAAAGGAATCATAGGTGCCTAGGTGTGTACCATGTCAATTCAATCAAGTTCTGTAGAGCATATTGCTTTGTTGATTCCTCTGAAATCAAATACACGAGAGAGAGTAAGGTATCTGGAGAGCACATTTTCTACGAATATAGGAAGTTTTTCCATTAGTTGATCTGATCCATTCAACTCTCAAATTCTATGTATATCTATCTATCTACCTGCATTCGTGCTTCCAAAGAATGGTCTAGACGAACCAATATGTGTAGTAGAATGCAAATAGAGTTCTTATCCTTACCTGTTTAATGTCAATCATTGACTTCTTGATTAGGACCTTGGATCAGGGGAGGAGGGAGGGAGAGGGGATTACCTGGATAAATAAATATCCAAGTATTTTCTCCTGAGAGCCTTCCACTTATCGAGATATTGTACTTGTATTGTGGTGTTGCTGTACTTGTATTGTTAATCGACCTGAGCATTTCTTACTTGTAATACCAATAATGATATATAACATATTCTCTCCACATCTGCATCGTGTAATTCAGGGGTTCACCGGTACCTTGGATCTTCCGTCTCAACTCAACGCCTCAACTTAACGCCTCAACGCCTCAACGCCTTTAACGCCTCAGATTCTCCTCAAATTCTCCCCTATCTGGAACTCTAGGTGTCTCCAGCTAGGTAGGTAGGTATCTACCTACCTACCCAATACAAGTGTTAGATGAACCTTGAGACTTTATGGGTCCAGAAGAATCCCCCGAAGCCACCCTCAGCCACCCAAAACGTACTAGGCAGGTACCTACCCCTTGATCTTGCACTTCCCAAAGCCGCTAATATGTTAGAAAACGATAATCTATTAATAAATTTTGCTCCCCAATATCAAGCAATTGAACCAATCATCATTCAAGCTGACTACAAAACCATCAGCCACAAGGAAAAAGCGGATACCTTTTCCTTAAGGTTTCCTCTTTCGGTGCAGGTACTCTGAACAAATATTATCGTACGAAGTCTACTATTACTACTGTACTACCTAGTACTGTCTGAAACCTCTTTTTTTCTTCTTAATACACCTTTTTATTTTTCATACCAGACCTCTCTTTGATAATCCAATTCAAGGTACGACTTCATCCATTTCCCTAACAATTATTGACTATTGAACTTACATTTAAAACCTACTAGACACGTCATTGGTTCCCTTTCTCATACCATTCCCCCATTGACGCCTTACGCATCCTCACATCCAACAATAACTACCTAGTATCCCCTGATTACACCTCTGCTACATCTACATCTCAACTACCTTCTCATTACATCTGCCAACTTCAATCACAAGACACAATTCAAGATGAGATTCCGGAGAAAGCAGTCCCCATTGCTTTTACTTTTATTGCCATCATTGGCTCTAGCTCTATCTCCTGCGGCACAAGATAACATAGCTGCCGTTTCGAAAGACACCGATGCGCAAACAGGGAAATTGGACAAGATTGATCCATCAGCAGCTGTTGCAACTACCGTCGATAATAAACCATCATACGGACCGGGTACGAAAGATGCGCCCGTCGATGGTAAAGATGGAAAACCACATGCTGGGCCATTTGTAGATACCACCAAAAAGGACCCCAAGAAGGACTCGACAACAAGTGAAAAGGCAGATACGAAGGATTCAAAAGATTCCAAAACTTCCAATTCTAAGCTTAGTGATGGAGAATTGGTCCCACCTACAGCCAAAACAGCCAAAGAGAAGCCAATGCTTGATGCCCATGGCAAGGAAATCCCCCAAAGCAACGATGGAGTTATGAACGATCCAGGTAGAGAGGCACCCAAACATGGCACAACTGGTACTGAGGGAGGTGTGAGTGAGAAAGATAAAACACGAAAGGGTCAAGAAAGCCAAACGGGAGAGAAGGTTGAAAAGAAACCTGCATCGCCTAAAGAAGCACCACCCATACCTCACGATACCGAACAAAAGATTCAAGGCGATATCAAAGATCCGCAGAAGAAAGATTCGACAATCAAAAAGGGTTCCGCTGATGATAAGGAGACTGGCAGTACGGATAACTTTGGATTGGATAAACCTACAGATCTTCCAGATAAGACACACAATGATCCTCATCCAATTCCTAATTCTGCCAACAAGGATCATTTAGATGTTACGAAATCCGATTCAAAGGGTATTCCAAAGCTTGAATTGGAAGGAGAGGGCAATGATGGTCTTATCCAACCTTTACATTCATATGTTCTTTCACTCACAATGATTTTATTCTCTGAAATCGGAGACAAAACATTTTTAATCGCAGCATTGATGGCGATGAAGCATGATAGACTCCTCGTATTTTCCGCCGCCTTTTCCGCATTGATTGCTATGACAATCTTATCCGCAGTATTGGGCCACGCAGTACCTACCTTGATTCCAAAACGATTCACCAATTTCCTAGCTGCAGGATTATTCTTGATTTTCGGAGGACGTTTATTGAAAGAAGGTTTAGCCATGAGTCCAGATGAGGGTGTAACTGAAGAAATGAAAGAAGTAGAAATGGAACTCGAAGAAAAAGAACATCTTGCAAAACAACAAGGAAGAAGACGTTCATCAGTCTCTCCATATGCTTTGGAAATGGGTCTTGGAGGAGGACAAAGAGCGAGCACAAGAAAATCTAGATCAGGGTCACGTCTTCCATCTCCACCAAGAAGTCCTTCAACTTCTTCGGATCGATCCCCTTCTCCCAAGAGGTCAACATTGAAAAGTGCAGCAGGAGGCTTGAACAATCTTCTTTCGTTATTACTTAGTCCAGCATGGGTTCAAACTTTTGTAATGACTTTCCTTGGAGAATGGGGTGATAGAAGTCAAATTGCTACTATTGCCATGGCGGCTGGTCAGGATTATTGGTGGGTTACTGGAGGAGCAGTTAGTGGACATGCAGTTTGTACTGGTGTGGCTGTCATTGGTGGAAGAGCTATTGCTGGCAAGGTTAGCTTGAGAGTTGGTAAGTTTCTTCTTGCATTATGCTATCATAAGTTAAATTAACTTTTTCGCAGTAACATTAGGAGGTGCCATTGCCTTTTTGATCTTTGGAGTTATCTATCTCGTCGAGGCTTTGTATTATGCTTAGGGTAAAAAATCGGAACCCTTTTTCTTTGAGTACTGGAGGACATCGAGATCCTATGTAACAAGATTCAATTCATTCGGTTCAATTTTACCTCCACTTTTTATCTTGGTCTTTCACTTCGGAACCTAAACTACCAGTTAATACATTCCTTTTTCATGCCTCTTTATGCCATGAGGATGAAGCGATTTTTTCCTTTTTTTTCTTTTTCGGGGGTTGGTTGGGTTTTGGTCTAGGAAGCGAATGCACAAAAAAGGAGAAGGAGGAGAATTGGAGAAAGTTACATTACAATACTACTTTGTTACTAATACATGAGGGATGGATTGATGGATGGGTAGGGATGAATAGGTAAAAGGATGACCTGGTTGGTGATGGAGGGTATGGAAAAGAGATACCTAGTATGCATTATTATTGTACTCTATTTCTATCAGCGACGTAATGGATGAGATGAGAAGAGATGAGATGGATTCTGGATGGATATGTCTAGATGGATATGTCTAGATGGATATGTCTATATGGATATGTCTAGATGGGAGACATGGTTGTGGAGAGGAGAGGAGTGGAGAGCGCAGGCATGAAAGTTTCAATAAAAGGGATTTTATGCGTAGATGAACTGAACGTTTCTATATTGTACTGTACTGTACTGTGTATGTACTATGTAGGTCATCAGATGGTCGGTCAGAGCGAGGGGCAAGGGATGAGAGATCCATAGAATAGAAAGTGATTTCTGCATACTTGGGGAGATTTCCTTGGGTGTTGGATGGTTTGATGTGATGTGTGTGGTGTGATGTGGTGGGTGTGGTGTGATGTGATGTGATGGGGTGATGGGGCTTCAGCTACCTATCTACCTATCTCGCTAGTAGATACTATGATTTTATATATCTCTATTAAATATACGATATCTAGATAGATAGGTAGGTAACTCATATTGTTAATACAATACAATACAAAAGTTGATGGTGGATATTCCTTGATATATTAGATATTAGATAGATATCAGTATATAGACACCTACTAATAAGTAGGTAGGTATTATATTCTCTATTCCTGAGTTCATCATCTTTTCTCAAATTCTATAATGGTAGCTTGAATGAAATACTAGGTACCTAGGTATATAAAATGTATTCATATATCGTTATCGTAGAGTACCTAGTACTTGTGTTAATATATTATTGTAGCGGGAGGTAATAATTGTAGGTATTCATATCTTCCAACTCCTTTAGGTTTAGTTCTGCGGGGAGAGAAATTATGTCATAATGTCATAGCTACCAGGGCTCCTAGATAGCTATGAAGTAATAAAAGTTGTAAAAATACCTGGAGCTCGATTGATTGAAGAAGCTTTAATATCTATCTATTACTCTGGAGTGCAGTATATTTTATTGATATATATACTGTATTCATTACCTATATTTATACGAATAGAATCAGATTAAAAGGTTAGAATCCTCGAGCTTACGGATTCATATCATAGCTCTATTGAGGAAGTTGGGAATTTCTGGATCCTGGATGTATATCTATATCTAAATCGAATCGAATCGAGAAGCGCAAAGTCAAACTTCAAACGACCAAACTTTCACACGCGATCGATAGAAGCATCAATTGCAATTGGATTAATATCAACACATACATACATACAGCACGACACGATATCACAATGACCCCATCAAATCTTAAACACATCTCGCGTTCGCTTTCCAAGAACTCGTCATCGATCTCGAGAGCGATATCTGCATCTATGTCTACATCTCAATCTACATCTGTATGCTCCCCTCCACACTCGCGGAGACAATTCGCCAGCACCGCTGCGAAGAAAGATCAGAATCGGATATATTCTCCGTATGTTCACCTCGCATCCTCTTCCATTCCCCATTCCCATAAAATCAAATCGAGAAACCCAACCACTAACCCCAAAACAGCGTCCGCTATCCCCCCGATCTAGCTACATACATCAGTCTCAGCACATCGAGCTCCAAACCGCTGCTGACGCTATGGACCACAAGCTACTGCAGCACCTGCAAAACCATCTCTCCTCTACTACACCAAATTCTCGAAGCGGGAGTGGGGGAACGGGAAGGCGGAGTGCTGTTTGCGGAGGTGGAATTTGATGCGCCGGATATTATGAATGAGGGGTTGGGAATGCGCTATATGGTGCGCAGTGTACCGAGTCTGGTGGGGTTTTGGAGGGGGGAGGTAATGGGTGGGGAGGGGGAGAGGTTGGGGAGTAGAGAGATTCAGGAGTTGGGCAGAGAGGGGTTGGAGGAGTGGGTGAGGGGGGCGGCTAGGAGAGGGGGGGAGTGGAGAGAGGGTCATCCCGGGGGAGAGGGTCTTTTTGGGGGGTTGTGGAAGGGATGGGGGAAATGAGGGGGTGTGTGTGTGTGTGTTTGTAGTTGTAGTTGTATTTATGTATACCTAGATATTCCACCATTGAATTGATTGAATTGCATCAAATGCTGCCAAAATTCAAATATATATAACAGTATCTACAATATCAACCACTCTATATAACTTATCCTCCTCCCCTAACCTCCCATTACATCAACATCAACATCAACATCAACATCAACATCAACATCAAACATGTCACACATCACACATCACACACCTCAAACCCCCCCTCAACCCCCTCCTCTACCCTTCTACCCAACCATCTACAATCCGCCCACAATCCAAACAACAATGGGGGCAAGCCCCCAAACCCCCTAGCTCGCTGCGCTCGAGGACGGTGTGTTTTATATTTGTTTTCTTGGTTGGTTGGTTGGTTATGTATAGATATTAATATGTAAGGTTATTTAGATAGCTGGATAGAAAGATAATTGGATAGATAGATAAATAAATAAATGAATAAATAGGTAAATAGGTAAATAGCCAAGTAATTAAATAGTCTGCCTCCATGGCAATGGCCCCCGGAGGGCCAGCGGAGCGTCATTTTGAATGGGGAAGCGGGGGGGAGGGGAAAAAATTGGGAAGAGTTGGGTGGGGAGTTTGGAGTGGGAAGAATGGAGGAATAATAGAGGCAATGAGAATGGAAGGGGAGAGAGGGAGAATAGGAGAAAGAAAATCAGGAAAATTAAGGTGGGAATAGAAAGAGGAGAGGGAGAGAAAGAGAATTTTGGAGTGAGAAATCGGATCGAGATTATAATTGAAGACGAAGACGAAGACGAAGACGAAGACGAAGACGAAGACGAAGACGAAGACGAAAAATATGAGAATGAGAATGAGAGAGGAAAGAAAAAATGACAATGGAAGAATGGAATGGAAGTACAATATCAGATATATATTCGAATCATAGAATCAATCGTATCTTCTTGAACTTGGACTTGGACTTGGACTTGGACTTGTGACTTTGATTTTCTTTCGAGCGTGAAATGAAGATTGTGTTGTGTTTGAGGTTTTTATTCTGCTGTTTCCTGCTCTGCTTTGCTCTGCTCTTCTTTTCGCTTGTTTCTGTTTCTATTTCTGTTTCAATTGCCGTCATATTCGTGATCTCAATCCAATCCAATCACATCCCATCACATCACATCACAAATCCCTCATGCTCAGGAAATATAGATACCGACGAGTTTCCCATCTTCCCATCCTTGCTTCCCCCATCACGCAACATAAAACACCTCTTCCACGCTCTTCCACCAGCCCCTCTCATCCGTACTCCCTGTGCTGCCCTCGACCAAACTCTCCTGATACGAATCCGTCATGGCCCACCACTCGCGCACTTTGGGATTCTCCCGCATCTTCTCCATGTCTCCTGCATAGTCATAGCCGACGTATTTGAATGATGCGAAGAGGAGATTGTGTTGGGGGTCGTAGTGGATGGAATCTAGGTGGGGGGTTAGTTATTGGGTTTATTGATTGATTGATTGATTTGTTGATTGTTGTTTGACTCGAGAATGGGAAATAGGAAAAAGAAGAGAAAGGAAGAAAGAAAGGAAGGAAATAAACATACAATCCTCCATATAACACTCCTTAATCTGTTTCAAGACCTCGGGCCAAACCCGTGCATGACACTCCTTGTACAATTCCACGCATTCCGGCTTAATTTTCACAATCTGCGCGATGCGTTTTCCTTGATTCTTTAATTTTTGGGTGGGAGCGGGAAAGGTTCCTGAGGGGCCGGAGGGAGTGAGAGGGGAGAGGGGAGAGAAGGGATGGGATTGTGAGTGGGAGGGTCGGTGGGAGGATTGAGGAGGGGGGTTGCGTGGTGACCACATTTTTGGGGAGGGAGAACGGGGATTTGTCCACATTTTGGAGGAGGTGGTGAAGGTGGTGGTGAAGGTGGTGGTGAAGGTGGTGGTGAAGGTGGTGGTGAAGGTGGTGGTATTGGTGTTGAGGAGTATAGAGACGTCAGTTGGGGTAAAGAAGGGTGTGAGGTTGTTGGATGATGATCTGGTGAGTGAGTGAGTAAGGTATCTCTCGACAATGGTTTGAAGATGTCGTGTCGTGATGTGTTGTAACCTGATGATATACAATGCAATGTATGTAATGTATATAGTAAAGACAAGAATAAAGTATAGAATCAAAAGAAGCTCTCTCGCGAATCTTAACCCGAGTACGCAACTCCGACGTAAGGTATTCTACAAATCGGCGATATGGTCGGGATTGGATTGATGCGGGGTCTTTTTGAGCTGAGCTTGCTTGCTTTTATTTAGATGGATGGATGGGAGATACTTGATTGGAATTTGTATCTGGACTGTACTCTACGACATATCTATCTACTTTACAATACATGATCTGATGTCAAATATAACCTCCTTTACACATTCTACTCGGATGGAAAATTATCCGGAAAAATCCAAGGTCGTCTAGATGGATCACTTGGAATTGTAGATTTATAAACATCTATTTATTTCCATAGATGATACTCGTATTGTGAGTTGTATACCTACATCTATCGTACAGTAAGTACATCTACAATACCTTCCTTCTATTTGTTCACCATCATCATAGCCCCTCATTACCGATAGGTATGGATACAAGGAGATTTCTAATCGCTCCAACCGATTTCTCAGAGGATTCCTCAAACTCCGAAAAACGCAATGGCATTTCTCCACTCTTATGTAGTACTGTACATTCAAGCTTTGGATGCTCCGAATTGAATCCGCCCGTGGAAGTTCCTGTTATTGTTGTACAAAGTATGGGATAGATGGGTTGTGCTGGAGCTAAAAGCTATGAGCTAGATGACATGGCATCTATAGCTTGGTAGGAGGTAGGGTACGGTTAGCTGGGTAGGTAGATGGACCCCACGCGTTGGAGATTTTTGTTGATGATGAAGAAGAGGAGGAGGAGAATGAGATAAATGGAAGTAGAGGAGATAGAGGAAATAGATGAAGTATATTAAATAGTTGGGGTAGAGGGAATGGGTAAAGTAGAGGGAGTAGAGAGAGTAGATGAAGTAGAGCGAAGATAGAATATGAAGTTTACATTCTGATATGTTAATTCGGTAGTTTGATCAATTAATATATCATAGGATTTCAAGAGTATTATTACCTAGTCAAACAGTCAATTGAGTATAAGTGGATATTAGAAATAAATATACGTAGTACAAAGTATTAATATCAGCCCTTGATATAATCTAGAACTTGCCTTGCTTCCGGTGAGCTCACGTTCTAGTTTCCTAGAGCACTTAATAGAAAAAAGAGATGAGGATATATTTCCATATTTTCTTCAAGCGTTTTATATGATATAACATATATTCAGAGTATTCATCTCTTACTACCCAGGTATATATACAATAAAATTAACAAAAATCAAGATATGTCCCGAATTCTTCATCAAATTCTCATTCATTCATCCATCACCAATATCAATATCCAAACCTCCAAATACAATTTTCAACCACATTTTTTCGCTTATAAAAAGCTTCAATCTCAACCCCACCATCCATCCATATCGTACATCATCATCCCCGCCGTCATCTTCTCACGTGCCTACAATTTTATATCTTTTTTGTTTTTGAATATCATATCATATCATATCAGATTAGATCAGATCAAATCATACCAAACATACACCCTCATCCAATCTAAATCTCAATCTCAATCTCAAATCCAAAATCCAAAATCCAAAATACAATCAACCAACCACAAAAAACACAACACCACACCACTAGCCTCCCAAACTCTCAAATATAACCCCCCCAAATCCACCACACACACACACACACACACACACATTACACCTTACCAAAACCAAAGCCAAAGCCAAAAGAAACCATGTCCACCACCACCCGTTCCATCCCACCCCTCTTAACACCCTACCTTTCTCTCCCCTCAGAATCCTCTTTGATTCTCCTCACAGGTGTATTGGGCGCAGGTACAAATTGGCTTTTACTAAGATACTTAAGTTCGATATTTTCACCTGGGGCGGAGAAAAATGGAGAAGGAGATGCAGAAGGAGAGGGAGAGGTAAAAGTGGTATTTTTGAGTTTCATGAGGGATATGGGGTTTTGGAGAGAGGGGGCTAGGAAGATTGTATGTTTTATTTTCCTACTTTGTTTTTTGTGTTTTTTTTTGGCGGGGGGGGGGGGGGTTTTTTTTGTTTAAGGGGGGATGGGGTTTGGGGGGGGGGGAAGGGAAAAGGGCGGTTTGAGGGGGAGTGTTGAGTTTGAAGATATTCGAGCAATCTGGGAGTGGGAATACAAAGTTGTATTTCTTACCTATACTATGTTCCATGAACTTTCTCAAGCGAGAAGAGGAATCAACAAATATGAAGAAAAGCTTCTCTAATCCTCGACCTTGATTTCTCCTCCCACCAACCACCTTTCATCTTCTCCCTCCTATCCATCATCATACTCATACTCATAATCCTCACTAACATCCCATCCAGAATCTCGACCTCGACAAACTAACCCAACAATCCCGCTTTCTCTTCCTCGACGGTCTCAGCTCTCTCCACCTCCCGCAAACCCAACCTCCCACCCCAGGAGCAGGAACACCCCTCACAACCCCCCTCCTCCCCTCCATCTCCCACCTCCTCACCAAAGCCATCACCTCCCTCTCTTCCTCTCCCGGAAAAATAATCTTCATCCTCGACTCCCCCGATTTCCTCATCGCCAGTACCCCAACCCCAGAAACTACATCTCAAGAACTGCACTCCCTCCTCCTCTCTCTCCGCTCCCTCCCCCCCATCCACTCCACCATTCTCACCCTCTCAATCGATACTCCTCTCCTCACCCCCCACCCCCAAACACCCCTCGCAACCAGCACCTCCGCATTCACCACCACCCTCGCGCACGAAGCAGATTTGATCCTCAGCACGCGCCTGCTGGATACCGGCGCAGCGCGAGATGTAAGCGGAGTATTGCGTATCACTGCGGGAGGGAATCCGAGTGAGGGAAATGAAGGAGTAGAGGAAAAAGAACTTTTGTATTTTGTGGGTGGAGATGGGAGTGTGAGGGTTTTTGAGAGGGGGCAGTAGGTGGTGGATGGATCGAGGATATGGATATAGATTAGGGTGCAAGGGATAAAAATTGTATTTTTATTTTTCCTTTTATTTTTATGGCGGGGTGGATTTAGGTTCACTAATATGATACTGGGGGTTTCGATATGAAGTGGTGAGAAAGAGATAGATCAATATCACGAGAAGAGAAAAGGGGGCATTGATAAAAGCATTTAATCCAATCCAATCCAATCCAATCCCATTCTATCACAGAAAAGCAGAGTAAAGTAAAGCAGAGTAAAGTAAAGCAGAGTAAAGTAAAGCAGAGCAGCGCAGAGCAGAAAGATATCCAAAAAAAAAATCTCAATATCTATCTATTTTACGTAGTACTCATGAATAAATGAATATACCTAGGTACCTAGTGAAGCATAATGAATAAATGAATGATGAATAAATGATGAATAAATAAATAAATAAACGTAAATCAATATCAAACGCAAAAACGTCATATATATATATATATATATTATTCGAATATCAATATTAACATTCATTATATCATATCCATTATATCATATCCATTATATCATATACATATACAGACATACACCAGTATACATACCTACATACACCAGTATACATACAATATACACACAATATACTTACTATACTTACTCTACTACTATACTACCATACTACTATACCATACCATGATTCTAGATATTGTTGGATTGTATATTTATTATACATCCTATACCATCATACACCCTATACCATCATACATCCTATACCATTATACATCCTATACCACCATACATCCTATACCACCATACATCCTATACCACCATACATCCTATACCACCATACATCCCTCCCACACCTTCATTATGCATCCATCTCACCCCTATACCATTATATATCCATAATACCATTCCATTCGCTTTTCAATCTTACACACCTATAACTTTCCAATATCACCCACCCCCCTATAACTTTTCAATTTCCTTTTCAATTTCCTTTTCAATTTCCTTTTCAATTTCCTTTTCAATGCCCCTCCAAACTGTATCTCTTATTAAACATCCTCTCCCATCCTCTCCATCCTCTCTATCCTCTTTATCCTCTCCATCCTCTCCATTCTCTCTATCCTCTTTATCCTCTCTATTCTCTCTATCCTCTCTATCCTCTCTATCCTCTCCCATCCTCTCCATCCTCTCCCAACCCTCAAATCCCAACCCTCAAACCCCAATACAATCCACCCCCTCCCCCCATTTCCCTTCCCTTCCCTTCCCTTCCCTCCACTCCACTCAACTTCACTCAACTTCACTTCACTCAACTTCACTTCACTTCCCACTTTGCACCTCGAACTTCGAACTTCCAACCTCCAGATTTCCAATCTCAAGTATGGTGGCCTACCTAGATACCTCTATTTATCCATTTATACTATATATCATACTATAACTAGGTATTCATTCATAACTGGGTATCCATTCATACCACATCATACACACCTAACCATACTATATCATTCATACCATATACACTTTACCTACCACCTACCACCTACCACTACCACCTACCTAGACACATCTATTCATACATAAACATTAAAGACAAGGATTATCCAACGATTGGTCTGCAAAAAAGAAATAGACATCTTTGCCATTCGTCATTCGTTATTCCTCTCTCATCATTCATCATCTACCTTCCCATTCACATTCCCATTCAAATTCCCATCATTACATAATCCATATTTAAATCCATCAACCAAAACCGTATACACTTCACAAATCCCAAATCTCACATATCACAAAGAAATAATTCTCATCATCACAAAATTCTTTGAATTGCAAACGATGGAATTTTTGCTAGAGAACATGTCATGTAATGTCATGTCTTTAAAAAAAATTGGCATGCACCCAACCCACTTCATACCCTCATACGATCCACGAAGACATTCATGCGACCCGAGTTTTTTGAACTTCGCATACACTCATTAAAAAAAAGATTTCTCAATAAATGTAGCTTTCATTCCCAGTTCTCTAGCAGATCAAAAAAGCCATTCATTCGCCAACCCTTTCGACGCTATTGAATCCATCCCACGCAAGCAAACCAAATTGTTGTAAACATTTACTCGGATTTAGTGGCTGGTCCTCTAGCTCCCTTTGGTACACCGGTTTGGAATCCATTCTTGAATCTTCTTGGAACTTCCTTCATGTGACGCATGCGACCGGTACCGGTGGTCTTTCTTCTCTTGGCCTTCTCACCCCAGTTATCTATTCAATGATATATTAGCATTTATTCGTATTGTTGTTCATCTTTTCATTTCTCCTTCGTGTATCGATGATTGGAGGTAGGAGTGTATCGTGAATATTGCTGAATCGATTTGCTGCTAAAGATGAATGGATGGAGAGAACGTACATTGACGGGTCTTAGCTGCTGGGTAACCGCATCCTGAACAGGTGTGCTTTTGGATGTGGAGAGATCTGCGACCTATAAATTGAAACCAGAATATATCAGCCTTGAATTATTCTCTTTGAACCTCATCCCAAATCCATAAAATTAAATCCTTGATCAATTGTCCATCTCCTGATCCGCGACTTCATCATTTCCTCCTCTCCGTCCCAAAAGATTGGATTCAAAACTAACCGCAACGTCTGCACAAAGTGTGCGTCTTGTTGTGACGCTTTCCGAAACTGGAAGTTCCCTTGGCTGTAATTCAAATCATCATCAGTATTGAGATCCTCGTTGGTTGTTGATATGTAATATATCGAGATTCGAAGGTTACGCACTCATTTTGAATTAGGAACTGTGGAATTAAATTGTCAGCAATTGTCTAGATAATAAGACGTAGGATGGCACACAAATTGGCGATAACGTACCTTGGGGTTGTCGTGGGGTTGTCGTTGGTTTCAATATCTCGACTTTTTTTCGATGAGCAATGCAGGCTTAATCGCGAAATAGTGGGAAATTTGGAAAACCCTAACTTGATCATGTGATTATCGAAGCGAGATATGGAGGACCGTGCAGGGTTGGAATTTTGGAGATGCCTCAGAACCTAAACTCTTATCATATCAATCTTCAGTCGGCAGTGAGGTCTAGTGAATATATATAATGTAAGTATAAGAATATAAACAAATGATCAATATACGAAAAACCTAAGGTAATAAGTGTGAAAAATAGTGGTTTTATAAAAGATCATATCTTCAATGGTTTGCAGCAATTTTTTAATTTCAAGGGACTTTTGTAATGACGCTCCGCTGGCCCTCCGGGGGTCACTGCCGTGGAGGCAGAATATCATCACCAAAAAATATTGATTTTCGTTAATTGCAGGAATGCTTCTATCCCATAATCATTGTTTATCTTCTATCCTTCTAGTCGCTCAGCCTCTCCGCCGCCTCCCCCACCCACCCAAGGCGGCAGTGCAGAATATATTATTAGAGGAAGGTATTTTTGTTATTGTTCATCCTCCATCTCTCTACTCACTCAGTCGCTCAGCCTCTCCGCCGCCTCCTGGAGGCAGAATATTCATTCTTAAAATGATTGCCTTTCGTTAATTACAGGAATACTCCTATAATCATTCTCCTCTCCTCTCCTTCTACCCTCCCTCCTATCCCAAACACCCCATCACCCATCAGCAGCTCAACCACCTCCTCACCACCTCCCCACTCACTCACTCACTTACTCACTCACTCACTCACTTACTCACTCACTCACTCACTTACTCACTCACTCACTCACTTACTCACTCACTCACCCACTCACTCACCCACTCACCCACCTCCCCCTCCCCTCCCCTCCACAAAAACAAAAACAAAACCAAACCCTACAAACCCAGACATCAGACCCAAAAAATCAAAGCCAACCCATTCCTCATCTCCTCGTCTCGTCTCCTTAACTCACTCATCTCTTTCTCAGACCACTACTACCAATAGACCGAACCCCATTCTCTACTGCTCCCTTATATATCCAAAACTAGGTATCTATCATTACAAAAATACAACATAACATACCATACCATACCATACCATACCATACCATACCATACCATACCATACCATCTAAACAAAAACGAAGTATCAAAAACAATCCTCCGCCTCCCACCTCCCACCTTTCTCCTTTCTTCTCTCCCCCTCCCCCTCCCCATCAATCTCCTACTATACATACATTCATCATTACCAATCTCCTTCTATATCATATCACTAAGTACATCCATCCATCCATCCAAGATCTACTCCTCCTACAAAAACAAAAGTATCCAATATCCAAAGGATGAATCTCAATCTCAATCTCAATCTCAATCTCAATCTCAATCTCAATCTCAATCTCA